>JAWLRI010000251.1:1762737-1858093 GCA_034781795.1 Crypturellus tataupa
GGGCTGCGGGCGGCCGTTACGCGGCAGCCGTTACGCGGGGCGGCCGTTACGCGGGGCGGCCGTTACGCGGCAGCCGTTACGCGGGGCGGGCAGGGAGCGGCCGTTAGAAGGGAGCTCTGTGGTTGCAATATTTATCTTTAATGAAGTTTAGTCAACAAAGATAAAAGTACATCCTGGGATGATAGCGTACTTTGTAAATTAGTTTATTATTTTCATGTTATTGCAACCTCTGAAATCAAAGCATTATATATTTCAGTTTAATGAAGGTAAGATATCAGCTCAAATAAATTTTTCCCCCTGAAAACTTTCTAACAAGCAGTTTAAAGGGGTAAATCCATTTGGTTTTGATTTTTTTTCTGTAGTTTAAATTGTACTTCTTATAGGTGAGCCAGGTTCTCGTTGCAACTCTTAGCTTTTATGGTGGCATTCACCAGTGGTGGCTGGAGATGGTTGGTTATAGGGGTTGTAGGTTATTTAGCACAGCTTAATGGCACATAAAATCTCTTGGGGTATTGAGAAAAGTATCCCTGCAAAAATATTTGAAGTCGTTTAGTGGGGTCTAATTTGATCTCATACATACCATTTCTTAAGCTCAAGCTTGAGTTAGAAGAACATGAGCAATTGTTGGCTGAGAAAAGGCACATTATTTCTCAGAACTACCGTGCTAGTGCCAGGGAAGGCACATCCATATAGTATATGGATGACAGAGAAGGGTAAAGGCTCAGTTTTTATTTAGAGGAATGCAAGAAGAATTTCATCTTGATCTTCAGCTGTGATTAAAACTTCAATGCCAACTTTAACATACTTCATGCAGGTGCAGTGGTTATTTATACATATTTTTGAAAACAGTATGTGTCTAAAAATATTTGCTAAGCTATATGCTTTAATTACTCATAACAACAAGCGTCATACTCTGCTGAGTTCTTTTGTTAGTAGCTTTTGAATGCCCTGTATCTTAGAAGAGATTGCAGGAGACAGAAACTCCTAGTTTAGACTCTGGATCATTTTAACAGCTACTTACCCCACGCTTATCAAACTAATACTTTTTTTAAAAATAAGTTTATTTCTTTATCTGTGTATACTGTCCTGGTGTGTTGCACAGTTGCATTTTGTACATCTGTAATGTTTTAGTTTGCTCCCCTGCTAATGGTGTGGGTTTGTGATGGGTGAAGAGAAGCAGAAAAGGCCCTCCAAGGTGCTAAGTTTTATGAAGTTCTCGGCTGAAGAACACTGAGCAAAAGCTTTGTGAAAGCATAGGAAAGCTGCCAAACTTAAAATGTATCTTTTGAGTTACCTAGAGGGTGCTGTAACTTACAGACCAAGTGAATGTGAGACTTGTAATTCTCTTGGTCGCCTTCATCAGCTGCAAAAAATATTAGTGAAACCCTTCCTTAGACTTGACATACTGCATGAAGTTTGTGTTTAGTAAAACTTTTATGGAAACTTTCGCTGTTCTTCTCATTATTTCTTCGGTGTTTCTTTTGTGTTCCTCTTTTCTTCCAACTATGTTACAGTAGCTTTATGGAATCATGTAAACTGATTTTTATTTTCCCCTGTGGAAACCCAGGGACAGCATACCTACTTCCAGCTTGCCTTTACCTCTTGGTATAAATTCCAAGTCTTTTAAAAAAATGTCTTCATTATAATCTCTCGCACCTTTCACACTCTTCACTGTTTGTATCTAAGATAGTAGCATCTATATATTGTTTGGAATTTTTTATAAGATCCATCAGAAAATAAAGTCCATCGTATTTTTTCCACTAATTTGTCACTAATTTTCTTTTTTTTCCCTTTTTTTAAGAAAGGAGATGGGGAGATCTAAAATATTACATTTTAAATTAGGGCTATTTAAAGAATCCAGCAGAGTTTTGAAAACATGTTAACATTATCATAATGAGGAAATACCAAAGATATGGACAACTGTGATTTTTTTTTTCTGTATTAGAAAATGGAAACTAGATAGCTGAATTATTATTGGAAGTGAGAGTTTTTTAGTTTTCTAGTTAACTAGTGCACACATAAAATTATTTTGTAATTTAAACTTAGCAAATCAGACAAAATGCCATCGGAGATCATTTTATAATATGATAAATCAAATGTTTAATTAAGCAATAAAGTCATGTAAGCCATCTGCTTGTGTTTAGATAGTCAAGATGCTACAAAGCAATTCCTTGAGATTTAAAATATCTATATGTTTTTGGTTACTTTAAAATTAGCATTCAGCTTTCCTAAGGACTTTCTTCTTTCTGTAGTGAAATAACTAATAATCATTAGTGAAGAGCATTTTGGATAGAAATGCTGTTAACTTTAGAACATTTGAATTTTAGCTGGTTCTATCATATAGTTTTTTTGTTCTATTAGCAGTTTAAGGAAGATCAAAAGGTGACATATGCCTGTGGTAGTTTGAAGGTAAGATATACTGCATGGCAGGTAGTTTAAGGGGAGCTGGGTGTTGATCTTTCAGTTGCACACCTAGGTCTTTTAAAATCTACAACCTCTGTTGCTCATGGTTAGTAGCCAAAAATGTCATAGGATGCAGCTTTTTCAGGTCACAGGATTTGCAAACTAACTGATGCTTCAGGTTGCTAAAGGATCCACATGAGGATGTAATGTTAGATGTAGCCAGCAGGAAAATGGGTAGGAGAAAAAAAAAAAAAGCACAACTCTTTACTAATTCCCAGCAGCTAAATTCCTGGGCAGCTGCTGCACAAATGAAAGCTGCCTGCTATATCCAAGCTAAACCCTAAAAATGCAAGAGGGCCCAGGATTTGTTGAGAGATTTCAAAACAATCTCTTAAAAGAGTTGGGCATTTCAGACAGGTTAAGTCTGACTGGAACTTCAAATTCTGCCTTTGGAGCATCTCAGATGCAATGGAAGAGCCGTTTGCAAGTTGCACAGGGTTTTAGGGCTGTTTCTGACAGTTGCAGAAAAAAGATGAGAAGATAAAGTAAGGGAGCAGAGGTTTCCTGTAGTACATGCTTCACAGTCTACGGGTTTCTTCACAGGTCATGAACATCAAAATGTACTTTCCATCTGACTTGGTCTGCAAATGCATGTTCTTTTTGTGCTTGATAAAAAGTATTTCACATTCCAAGGATTTGGGGCTTATTTTGTTTTCAGCTGGCCTCTAGGACATCCTAATACCAATATTAGCATACAGTTTAGTGTTGCCATAAGAACTCAAAGTGCTGCCACAGAGGGTTTTGTGAGATAAATTTCTTATTTTTAAAAATAAGTTTCAAACTGCAGTATTTTACATGATTATCAAATATCTTAGGTGAAGAAATGATCAGAGGTGACATCGTATACAGTCCATTATCATGTATAGCGGGTAAAATTTTGGTGAGTTTGATTTCAGACTGACATGCATATTTTGAAAATATAAAATATCCAACTGTGGATTTGGATTTTTTTTTTTTTTTACCCATTCCATTCTAAATATGACACATTTAGTGAAATGCCTAAATAATCTGTATTTAGGTTACCAATTCTCTCCTGTGTCATTTTCTCACTGTGCTGATAAAGCAGTTCCATACATGTGTTCAGGAAATAAAAACACTGTTATCTTCCCCTCATCTAAGCCATGCCAGAACAGTTTTTCTAATTCAACCATAAACTATGGGCAGACATGACTGATTTATATACAATATATGCAAAACCTGACTAGTTCTTTAAAAGGCCCATGTCTCCTGAATTAAACACTGTGGAACAAAATATTTCTCTTGCAATATCAAGATTGCTTCCCCCTTATGAACTGCTATGGCCCTGTGAGCAGCTAGTCCAATCATTCAGCTTTACTTCAGAGAAATGGATTAGGGCTGAATGAGACAGGGCTGTATTTACCGTCTTCCTCCTTTCACTTCTCGACTTTCTCATTTCTCAATATGTAGCTGTCTGTGCTATGGAATGTTCCAGACCAAAGCCCAGATGCTGTCCTTCTTGGACAACCCTAGTACATCCAGTAACATTAACTCCATAGATAGTTTAGTCCAAATTTATCTGTATCTTTGACTAAGAAAAGTTGTACTCATAGGATTAGAGACATAAGATTAAAAAGACATGCAAAAGAGAAGAGTGGAACCAGCAGTTAAGCAAAGGGAGTTGACCTTTTTTTTGGCTAAAGGACATTAAAACATGTTCAAGAACAGAAAGTGTTAAAAGAGTGAAAATTACTGATGGATATCATATTAAATCAGCTACTAAAATAGTACTTTTCATATTAATGATAGGTTGTGACCTTTTAATCTCACTGTCAAATAGTATTCACAAAAGTACTTCATTTGATGTCATGATGTTGTTCTTGTAAGTGCTCTCCAGTGCAGTGGTTTGGCGATGGGGCTGCCTAATGCTCTTCCTGCAGGTTCTTTCCCACAACTGTTCAGTGTGCTCTGTTCATCCTTGTGCTTGTATCCTCAACACTGTTGAATTTCTTTGCATCTAAGCTATAACATGGGGAGTATAGTGAAAACCATATGTCTTTAAAAATACTTATCTATTCTAATGGGCAGTAGGAGGGATCTGCATAGCAGCTGGTTTGCAACTTTTGTTGTCCCTGAGGTCTGGAGCATGAAGTCGTTCTTTTGGAATTGCTATTTTACCACAGAAGGGCGGGACAGGGACAGGAGTTTGAGTGCTGCTGTTTGCAAAAGCCCTGCTGTCTCTTCCATTTTACCAGCAGGTACAGGGATGTGTCCCAACACTGGAACATGGCACCATGTACAGTCTAGAAACATTGTGTTTTAACTTCTAAGTGTCCTGTGTAGTTGCTGGGTGGGATCCTGAACAGAGAATTTGGCGTTCTGCCAAATGGTCTGAGCTGGCATCGTTCTGCTGCACTCACTGGGAATTGTCACTGTCTCCCCTGCACAACATCTCATCTTCCACTTTTTTAGAAGGTGGTATTAAATTAAGAAAAAAATATATATTTTTGTTTCAATTCTCTACTCAGTGTTTTTAAGGCGAAAGACCTTAATAATACTGATTTCTTGTAAACAAATTATAAAGATATTAGTAAGAATATTATGAGGAAATGTTTTTGACGTAGGAGAAGACTGGTTAGCACATGGCGTCTCAATTCTCTAGGCACTTTATGTACCTATTTTTTTGTGGAAAAAGAACAACTTCACTAGAGTACTTTGTACTTAAAAAAGGGATATTTGTGCATGTAAATGTTTTCAGAATTTAAAAGTGAACAATACAGGCAATAGGTTTAGAAGAGTTGTAAAAGTGCCATGATGCATTACTGTGATCCAAGAATATATGAGAATATAGTAGAATCCAAAATAACTATGACTCATTTTTATTATGTAAACTAGCATTCTTATATAGATTGCAAAACAAAATACTTCAATCTTGAATGTCTTTGATATAATGCATGCTTGCATTGTATTGTAAATAGGTAAGCAGCTTTTGCCTCAAAAAGGCAGTATTTGCCAAGAGCTCTGAAGCTGTTTTTAGATTAAGCAACTTGACTTCAGTATTCATTTTTTATGATATCCAGTGTGTTAGAAACCTTAACTAGACCACAGGCCTGAGTGGAGTGACCCAGCAGGACATTCAGCTGTAGTGCTAGAAGCTGCATTAGTTCATAAGATACCAGTCACTGCTGTGATGATCTTAGGAAAGGAATAAATTTAGTGCTCATCTAAGCTAGGATTTTAATCTCAGGCTAAATGTTACACTACTTTCTGATGCAGTATTGTGGGATGCAGTTCTTTTAAGTTTTGGGATGCGCATTGATTGGTATGCTTTAAATAACCCCTTCTGGTAGTTCCATTTTTTATTCATGAAGAAATCTTCTACTTTGATAGTGATTCATTCCTCTGATCATTTTTCAAAAACTTCTCTTGCATGCTAAGAATACACCATTTCCCCATCTTACGGGGATCTGTAGTTTCACTGACTTGTGAAAGAAGTAAGGAAGGTAATAGGAATTCAGGGTAGGCTGCTTTGTAGCAACTCCTGTATTAGTTTGGTTTGAAAACATCCGTGGTGTTGTATGTAATATTTAATAATCCTTTCCAATACATAATAATAGGTGGTAGCAGGTTTTATTGGTAGTAGCAGGTGAAACTAGGAGAAACACATAGATGCATTAGTAATAAAACCTTGCATGACACAATTATTTTGCTCTGCTTTTGCCTAAAGAAAGCAAATTCTGAGACATTTAATGTGTTTGATTTTCTTTGTGTTAGGAGTATAAGTACTAAAATGGGATGCTTTCTGGAAATGAGGAACTTTTCAGGGATACTGGTTCTCTAAGGCTGTATTCCTAGTAGCTGACTGAACTGTTACCTAGCTATCAGAAGAGCCTGCCTGGTTCTAGTCAACCTCTTCTTTTAAGAGTGATGCCATCATCATTTTAAGAAATTGTGCAAACCACATTTTGTGCTCATTTAATTTAAGGAAGACTGAGATAGTCAAGAAGGCAAATTCTTTTTTCTTGTTATTTCCATCCTGAAGATGGCTAGAATGTTAAAGTGATGAGCTGGATATATTGCAGTGGAAAATGAAAAGTATGAATTAACCGTAATCTACAGGGCAAAAATAATTGAAAACTGTTCTTAACTGTTCTGAACAAAAGATTCTTTAAATAGCCCTAATTTAAAACTGAAGAAAACCTATCTAATAATATGCCGGTCTCATATAGCATAGGTCTTAAACCTTATTTGTAGAGCAAAACAAGTTTGTGATTCTTAAACTTACGTGATGAAGGAAGCATTTATGATTTCTTTTCTCGTTCTTAATGGCAGCTGTTCATACACATGTCTGTTTCTAATTGTAATTTATGCACATGTAGCTCTGCTAGTTAATTACATATTTGTTATTGTCAGTAGTCTTTTCCTTCTAGAAGAAACTGTCACCATCTACAATATAATGTATTTTTCTTGAAGACAATTTTTTGGTTAGTTTTGATTATTTGTTTCTTTTGTGTTACCCGTTGCTGCTTAAATGAAAGGAAACAGTTTATTGTAGCACAGTTGTTCCCTAGGATTCAGTGCTGCTGGTTTTATAAACCATCTAGAGGCTGTGAAAGAGATGCCCTATATTTGCACCTCGGGGACTTTGCATGGAAATCCGCAGTCTGCTTTGCTTTAGAAAGCGAGCAGAGCAGTGCCGGCTGCTTCCCTGCTCCATTTCGTTCCCCCTTTCTGCCCCTTCAGCTCTACTGCCGCCGTAGCTCAGTGGCAAAATGGGCTACAGCTCCGTCTCGCCCTTCTCTCCATCCTCCCTCCCTGCCCGCTGCCTTCTGGGCAAAAGTCAAGAATATGTAGAATGGTTCATTATGCATTGTAATACATCATTTTCCATAGCTAGTGGCAAACATTGTCCACCCACACTCCTTATGCCCTTCTTTAGTGTCTGTAGAATTAATAATCCAATGGGTTGTTAATAAGAAGAGATTTGGTATTTCTCATGTTCATTTCAGTAGAAAAGTTTCCTCTAACCTGAATTCAAAAGTTCAAACTCCAGATTGCTGTAAGTTCTACTTTAGTTACTGAAACAATTTTAAGTGGTGTTCAAAGGGAAAGTAATGTTCTTATGTATCCATATGCCTTATTTAAGGATGTATTTTTTTAAATACACATGGAAGATTCCACTGCTAGCTTAGCTTCAAATGTGAGATATCTCAAAATTTAATTGGCTCTTGTGATATATGGAACAAAATTTACTGCACTAACTGTACTGTGTGAATTCATAAACTTATTTAATTGGGATTGTGAAGCTTTTTCACTAATAGGATTTCATAAAAATGTTTCTGAGTGGAACTATGTAGGATAGTGATGCGTATAAATGACCTAAGCAATCTTTTGTAACTCAAGGTTTGTAGTAGAGATAAAACTCTAGAGGGAGCCCAACTCGCATAGTTTTCTGCTTTGAGAGAAATAGCTTTATAAAGATAATAAAACTAGTGCTGTTAATGATTGATTTAATGTAAGCTCTCTCCTGATTCTGAGATATAAAAGAAAATACACCCTAGTATATTTTCTATGCCACTATTCCAAAGTAGCACAGGAAAATTATTTGCAAATATCCTAGTTATATTCTCTATTCATGAAGTCAATTCTATCTCACCTTTTTCTGTATTTTGCGAGCATTAAGGAGGGTGTAGTATAAAGGAATTTTCAATATTATGGTTGCATGATAAAAAAGAGTTTATGACCTTTCTCTTTTAAGGAATTCTCAAAACACTGCAAGTACAAGTACATGTGGAAATACCATCTTTTGGAGGAAAATGTTCAAATATAGTATTATATACTTGATTGTGAATGCATGTATGTTTCTGCTACATATATTCTACCTACTGACAAGTAGCAGGATATTGGGTGATGCAGCAGTCATGTTTTTAGCTGTGACTTCTGAGTAGTTTAACTATGTATTGACAGAGAACAGAAACATTATGTAATGCTATAGAAGCTTATACATCATGGCTTTAATGTCGATTTGATTTTAGCCCTTAACCTGTCGATTGCATTTTGGTTACTGTATAGAGTTTAAGATTTAACTATGTGTTTTTCCAAGGCAGATTGGTTAAGGCTGCACTACTGCATCCTCTGGTTGTCCAGTCTGGGGACCTGATTGAAGTGAGCCATGGTTCCCATAGTCCATATGCTATGGTTTCCATAGTCTGTCCTATATGATTGGGTTTCCTTCCCATGATACTTCCGGAGGAGTGGGAGACAGTCAAAGGAAATAGAGCTGATGGTGCCTTTCCTCTTCATCTTGATATGATTTAGCAATTTGCAAAAGGATTTAGTACTGAAGACTTGTACTTTGTGTTTGGTCTCTAAGTTTATAAATGATAGAGCTAAATCCATGAAAAATCTGTTTACAAAATAAGTATTCAGTATTAACTAATTTTACTTGCATTCAAATAACTCTGTAATACTTCCAGCCAACGACAAATATTCTTTCAATGCCTCACTTTAGCAGAAGATTATGTAAGTGTGTACTGCAGTTTACTATGACAGTAACTGGTATCAGTGTGGTATTTACAATAGAACACAACTCTCTGAACAGGGAACGGAAATGTATGTAATTTATCAGGACATATTCTTCATCCATATGTTGCTTGTACTGTGTTCCCCAGCTACTCCCTAAACTTAAAGGAGTATTTACAAAATACTAACCTAAATGTCTTTGCTCAGTGTCTATGCCTTTGTCACCACACGCTGTGCTAGTGGCTTAATCGGGGCTATTGCCAAGGCCTTCAGAGCACCAAGAACTGAAAGAGCCTTACTAGGACTGATAGGAATGTATTCCAAATGATAGGAAATCACAGCTGCTTGTGCTTTTTTTTTTAATGTAGCTCTTAGAGTTGCTATTGCATATGTGTTTGCAATACATTCCGTGTTTAAAAATCATCTATGTTAAGTGCATGCTATTGTTCTTATATTGTTTTCATTGCATGAAGGGTAGGCAGTGCTTCTGTTGACTGCTCACTGTTCTTAGCAGAGAGTGAACAGAAAACTGATAATTTTATAGGTCTTTGTGGAACATATCATGGATGTACAAATGCTTCAAATATATCAACCAGCTGATTTTTCACAGCATTCCTCTGGAGCTAAGGGGTATTTCTAGTTCTGTTTTAGAACAGAAAAGAATGACACTCAGTACCGGAGTAGCAGGTAGATTTCTGGACGTGAGAGAAAAATCCTTTAAAGAAGTCCAGGTTCCTCAGCAGTGAGGGACTGAGCTTGTTGAGCTGTAAAAGCTCCTTTGAAAGTGCAGTTTCCAAGAAGAAGTTTGTCTGAATGGTTCATAATGCCATCGTAGGCATTTTGCACAGCCTAAATATTCTTTGCATTTAATGAAGCAAAGATGAGTACAGTCGAGCATTGCATGAAGCTGATGTTCTGAGCAAAAGAAATTCTAGTGTTTCTATAGCTGTTTACATAAATAACAATTTTGAAAGAAAAACCCTAAATATTAATCTCTTTTTTTTTTCCTAGTTGTGTATGCAGTTGTATTTTAAAGATAAAAATATTTAAAGTCTTTCAAACAAAATTAAGTGTCACAGTTTTAGGTTAGAGGTGACCATTAGCCTGGAGAAGTAAATCATAGTAAGGCTCTTCTCTTGCCACAGAGGAAAAGCGAAGTGTTCTTGTGTATTTTTTTGTGTATTTTCCCCCATACTTTCCAGTGTATCCTCATGAGAAGAGGAAAACTCACAATACAACATTTTCCATATATTTACAATTATTCTGGGCAATGAGGTATTTGGTTTGAATTCCCTCCCATTACTGTATGAAATAAGTTGAAGGAGAAGAGCTATAGTAAGAGATCTCTTGGTCAAACCTAATATTACTAGTTATTTTGTCATAACAGTGTAGCCAGCATAAATGGTAAGCTAACAGAAATACGTCCTTGAGCATAGTTAAAAAAACCTGTTCTGTGGAAATACCATCTTCTGGGGCCTGTATTGCCTTGGTAGCAAGCAGAAAACTTATGTGGGCCTGAATTTATTCAGCTGGACTCAGATGCAGGGTTTTGTACAGCTGTGAATAAACAACAGGCTCACAAGAATGGGCTCTGTTTAAATGAGTACCATGCTGGCCAGGGTGCATGCAATAGCTGGTAAACAGATCGTGAGCCTTGCTGCAATGTCCGTGACTGCGTCAGCTTATTCTAGCTGATTCACAAACCACACACAAAATCTGCTGAAGGATTTAATTTAATCTAATTGATAGGACAAATGTTTGTGCAGTAAAATGTCCAGGATTGTGTTTCAATGGCTGTTCAAACATGGACTTAAAATATTCACTGTATGTTTGTAATTAAGGATTAGTGCCAAAAGAATGTACTCATTTTAATTATTCACTGACACTGTTTATATAATGTCCTTTTCCAAGCATGATTTTTGTGAGAGTCAGTTGTCACTGATGTCAATATAATTGTGAAGATATGTGATAAAGTAAATGTACTTTAGAAGCCATTTAATTTCAATGAAATGTGGCTCTTTTGAGGATTACTCCTTTATGAGAGAGATGAAAGCAAATAGTCTTCTTCGGATTTAGATGTGAATTATACATCATCTTCATCCTGAAGACTTTGTAAAGTATTTGTATTTTTGATTCCTCCTGAATCCTTAACACAGATTAAGTTTATGCTTTTTGCAGACTGTTATGTTATAGCAAGCTGTAACTCATTTCTGTATAAATGTAAAATGCTGTGAACTAACTTGAATGAGAAGAGATCTCCTCAGCAGAAGTTTAAGATACCTTAAGATGGAGGCTGATGAATCCAGCGGTTGCTGTTGAAGAGATTGTGTGATGGGGTGGAAGTGACCCTGACTTCTTTTTGATGAGAGACCTATTTTGGTCTTCCAAGTGGGCTTTCAGTTTTATTCAGTGTATGCTGTCTATACCATGTATCACCCCACACATGAAAAGAAGTGTTATTTTTCACTTGAAATTTATGTGCTTAGAGAAAACCATAAATGCTCTTCTGCAGCTGAGCAGGCATTCTAGAGCCAAGTATATGTAATTCTAAATTACTAAGGAAAGTTGGCATTTTTCAGAATATCTTAATTGAAGATAAGAGGGATACAGAGTCCATTGGTAGAATTTTCACTTAGGTTACTTAACTAATACCATATCTCTGACTTTTTTTTAAGCCAGGCTTCTATTGAAAAGAGCCTTTGCTGTCATCCCCTGCCATGTGTTTGGCCCTGCCCTTTGGGCTATTGCCAAGGGAGCTCACAGTATGCTGATGGAGGAACCATTTGTTGAGAACGAATTAATTTGATGCTATTTTTTGGCCTAGTTCCAGTCAAATCTGTTTTCTAATGAGCCCAGCATGCAGCCACACGGATGCCTGTGCTAATGCAAGGAAAGTGGTGCTAAGTGTAATGGGCAGGGGATGGCCCCTTTAGGGAGCAGCTTGGGTAAAGGGGTCGTATTCACGTGCATATTGCTCATGTTGGGATACTTAAAGGGTGGGAGGTGCCTCTTGCCTCCTCTAAAGTCTCACTCTGCTTTGCCCACATCCTCTGTCTCTGTTGTTGCAGGCCTGGGCACTTGGTGCGTGCTCGGCCGTGGCAATGGGAGCTGCCTTCCCTCCTAAAAGCCAAAGTCTTCAGTTGTTGCTGTGCGAGGGAAAGAGGGGTCTCGGGTGCCCTGGCCTCTTGTGCAACAACAATTTGCCACTAATGTGGTGGTGCTGATATAGCTTTGAATAAGTGAAAGAGAGAAAATATTTTCCCGGAAAGGTAACCCTGTTAGTGTTTAGAATTGTGTATTGTTGTGGATGCTCATTTTTGCTTATGTCAGTAGTTAGCCATTGTTTCCTATGACTCTGTCTGATTTCCTGCTTTAAAAGGCCTTAGATTATTTATTTACTGTCAGTTTAATTCTTGTTCCTTGTTGTCCTTGGTAGGCTTCTCTTCTGAATCTTAATGGGGGCAACTTTTCAGTTTTAGGCATGCAAATTACCTTCCATGGGGTTAAACTCCAGCACACTTGCTCTCTGCTAAAGAGATAGGAATACAATATTTACTATTCTGCTAGTATTTCTACAGTATTATTAGTTCCTTCTAAATTACGTTTTATGTGCCAGCATGTGTTACACTCTTTTCTGATATTTTTCTTCTGAGCAAAATATAGTTTGCTGGCTTATGAAAAATCAGTATGTTATAAATACACTGTCAATTTATTTTTGTGTTGAAAAATGCAATTCTAAAGCCTATTTGTGTAATGCATAACATTTTAATGCATACACAAATAATATCTTTGGAATCTGAGTGCTCTAGTGATGCTTCTTTGGCTGTGAATGAAGCAGTTTGTTTTCTGATACATGGCTGAACCATGGTTTATTATAACTGTTACATTTTCCCTGCATAAAGGAAAAAAATGGAGCCATTTCTACTCTTCAATGGCGGTTTTGTATTATATACTTTATATCCCATGGAAGCTGTAGCTCCTCTGCTGCTGCACTCTGTATCCCGTCTGCTTCCCTCCCGTGGGGAGCTCCTGCATGGGGACACGGGGCTGGGGTTGAGCATGGGACATTCTTGCTGGTAATGGCTCTTGGGAGGATGATTTGTGCTATCCCCAGCACAGAAGTGGGCCTTGTTGTGTAAATTCTGGTATAAAAGGATAAAAAGAAATGGACCCTGATGCAGTTGTTCCTAGGATAAAGACAAAGAGTACCAGGATCCCAGCTGCACAATTTTAACACAGACAGTTCATTAGGATTAACGTGAACATCTAATGCTCATCTTATGATCTCACATAAGATAAAAAAATTGGAGCTTTATCATGATTGCTTATACAAACACTATCTTTTATTTTTGCTGTGTTCAATATTTTTAATAATACTTTATTGTGGAACAAATGCAATGGAATAAGTAGGTTTAGTGCACAGGACAATTCTAATTTAGTTTCTCTGTCCTAGTGTAGAGTCTGTATTACTAGTTACAAAAAAAAAAAAGGAAAAAACAAAAAAGATGAAAGACTTATTTTAGTCATTGGAGTCAGTGGCTATTTCTGTTCTTATTGTATATTTCAGTAAATGTTGCCAAGTTAACTTTTGTTTTTAGAGCTTAATCTTTTTTTTTAATGTGCAAATGTTAGGATGTTCTATAAAGGCTTTTCTCTCAGTGATTGAAAATAAGGAGAACCAAATTCTATGTTAAAATCGATCAGAAAAGAAGCAACAGAAATACTGCAAAAATACATGTATTTATTGTGTTGTTCTGTCATGTTGTATCAAAACAAGAGTATATGCCTTGCTTTCCTTTTTAACCTAGCGATTTATTGTTGTTTAGAAATCCTCTAAGATTTCTTGATTCCTTGCCAGTTCTGTAATTCACTTCATTTATGTATCTAGTCTTATAATATGAGCTTGTTCAGGGATATAAATCTTTCCTTTTTTACAGGGTAGGAAAGAATCTCATGATTATGTTTTTGTAACTAGAATAACAGGACCTCAATTTAACTATTGGAGCAGTACAAAGCTCCATATATGCATTTCCTCAGATGGTATTTCTAATGCAGTACATCATGAAAATATTGATAATCCGTTAAGCACGAAATCCTTAATTACATATATGCAACAACATTTTTATTAACTGTGCAATTCATCTTCATTCTATGTGAAATATGTGTTATCTAGTAATACAGGTATTGTTAGATGCTATTTCTATTATTTTCATTTTTCTCATACACTAGAGATTAGACACAGACAACTCTGATGAAGTCTGAGCATTCAGAACTTGCTGGCAAGTAGAGCTTAGACTGGTTCATGTCAGTATGCATTTCTCTTCATTCATTCCTTTATGCACCCTCAAAGCTTTAGATATTATCAGCTTTTCCAGTCTTGAGATTAATGTGAGCTTGGGATGTTTTGAGGGGAGGGAGAAGGAAGAAAGTCATTTTAAAAGATTTAAGTTCTGAATATTCTCATTACAATTGCAAAATTTATGTAACAAGAACAGCAAACCATGAAATATGAAAAATTGCTGAAAAAAAATAAATATAAATAAAATAAAAAATAAAAACCTGAAATAAAGCTTCATTAAGCCATTCTGAGGTATCCCAGCTAAAACGCAAATATCTGTTCCCTCTGATTCAGATGTTTTTTTACCCCACACTGTCACTCCTAAGTGACACAAATAATTTTAGCCTGCTTCTCCCAAATGTTAGGACAGCATCTAGGTTCAAGCAGCTATTTCAGGTAACAGTGGAAAAAAAATTAATTTCATTCCATCACAGAACAAAAACGAAATCTGAAATTTCAGAATTTGCTATTTGCTCAACGCTCACACAGAGCACATTTTTTGCTAAGATACTCGGCACAATACAGACCTTATCCTTTCAATTATCTTTGGCACTTTTATGCCACACGGTGTGCATTTCTTTTAAGAGGATGTGGAGCCGAGGAGGTGAACTTCCCTGCGTGAATTGCCTGGCAAGTGAAGGGCCTTGTGTGCCTGGCAGCACTGGCACTTTGGTGATTTGAATTTCCAGATGTGGAAAAAAATGAGTACTGCCCACTGGTCTCCATTTCCACAACCCTGGGTGCTGGGGCAAAGTGTCGCTTCGAACCTCGGAACTGCGTGTGGAAATTCCCTGGCCTTGATCTTCCTGGAATGTGTTTCTCTTGTTCTAACTGTGGTTTGGCCAAATGCATGGTTAAGAAAAAGTTTATTTGGATGGCATTGCTCCGGTTAATACCAGCTCAGCAGAAGAGAATCAGGTTAAAAGTCCCTGTGGACCAGACTGCACAGCTGTTTGAGCAAGAAACTGCCTTAAGGTCTAAGCCACAAAAAATGCTTTATTGTTCTAGTGAAGTTTCTTATTAGGACAGAGGATTAAATTTTTTAAAAGCAGAGGGCAGTATTTCAAATACTTTCCACAGTGTTATGTGTTCCAGAGCTGTGCACAAATTAGGATACATTGTCTCATGTTTATCATCTGTGGCCATGATCCAAGAATCTTCATAGTAATTCAGGAGCGTACTGATTCCCGAGTTGCCCGTTGACCTCAAGTGCTGGCAGTTGCAACATATTTTTTTGCAGTTCAGGGTAGGCTGCGAGTCAGCCTTGCGTTGGCAGTTTGCCAGTGCATGTGCTGATATGCATGTACTTCGGAGGAGTCTTTTGCAAGAAAATAAAACTGGATAAAGCCCTTAGCTGCCTGGTCTGACATCAGAGCTAATTTTGCCTTGAGCAGGAAGTTGAACTAGGGATCTTCTGAAGCCTCCTTTGACCTGAATTATTCTGTGTTGTTAAATGGAAAGTGTATCTCACACAGCATCATTTTAATCTAGTTTTCTTGTTCATCTATTCTTCCCGCAACAGGATGAGATAACGGCTGGATTTCTGGTTTAGGAAATCCTTCTCTTCAGTAGCATTCCTTGGTCAGGAATCTTGCAGAGTAACAGAAACTAGGCTGGTTGCATGTGTGGCCTGGGAACTGACAGTCTTCCATCCTCTCTGACAATGGTCAATATTTTTTTCCACAAAGCAGTGTAGTTGCCTTCTCCTTTAGTCTTCTGTTGCAGCTTTTCCAATGGGTAATGTTAGTTTAGAATCATGGTCAGAAAAGTGGATCCAAGCAGGCTGTTTCTACTGTCCATCGTCATCCTCTCCAAGTAAATATGTTAGTCAAAACGTGTAAGTAAGAAATGCAGGATTCAAACACTCCTCTCTGAGGAATGATTTGATTACCATGAAAAGGTAAGATGGGCCCAAAGTTAATATTTTTAATATGGATAGACTACTTAGTAAGCATTTCTATCTTGAAAGTGTTCTAGCAATAGAAACATTTCAGTTCCTATATTGGATTTTATTTATATTGTTAATAATCCTGACCTGAGTGATCTCAATATTTTTTCACTATTTATATCATTCCCAAGGCATTTAATCACAACATAATATCCTGCTATTGATTTTCACTGAAAATTCCTGTTGCCTGCAAGTGGAATGATGGCAGCCTGTGACTCTGAACAGACTGGTCAATGTTATAGGCAAGTCTCCTGACACCCAATTTCCTACATAACTGAAACTCAGCACTTGTAAAAATTATTACCTGTTTATTAAAGGGCCATTTAAATGTTTATAAACTATCCCTTAGCTATCAGGGACAGTTTTGAAATTAATTATGTTGTGCAACTAGGAGCTCTGTTATACGTTTAGTCAAATACAAACAGCATTTCGTATTTGGTTACTATGAATCAATCAAAAACTATAAGTTAAAGAAATGCAGTTAATTAAAGTTCTTCTACTTGTATGGGGAAAATTGGTGCTTTTATGTTGAAATTTATTTTAATCTTCTTAATAGAATTCTGAGTCTGTTTACAATGGAAATTCTATAGCAAAGGCTGGTTTTATTTTATGTTCCTGTAGAGTTTTGTAGTTGATTTCTAGTATTGCATAAAATATTTCTAGGAAATAACCATCAGATAGCAACTCCTGGATAAAATTATTATCATAGCTAGTCTGTTCTGTAATATGTGTCCTGTGTTAAATGTAAGATACATACAGCATTGCACAGCTCCATTTTTTTTTCAAAACTTAAATGAATTCTTCTCAACCTCACAAATATTATTCTATTACTTATACAACCAATTCATCTTTTCAATTCAGTTTTGTGAACTTTTTATTCCATGAGACAGAACACCTACTGTCGTAACTTGTTTTGAAATTTGAGATGCAAAGATTTCAAATGGGGTTCTGTACAATGTAGTACTGAATCACAGAATCATAGAATGCTTAAGGTTGGAAGGGACCTCTAGAGGTCATCTAGTCCAAACCCCCTGCACACACAGGGTCTCCTATGCATGTGGCACAGGACGGTGTCCAAGCGGGTTTTGAAGAGCTCAGTACTGAAGTGTAAGTTAGTGTAACTAAATATTATTTCTGTGAAGAGTATAACTCTATTATAGTTACCAAGAATGTCTTTTTTTCAAACCCTGATTAATTTATATTATTTATAATATCAATATTTAATAAATTAATATTAATCACAATGATGATGATAAATGTTAATTATTTGTAATTCATTAATAATAATTTTCATGTTGGTAGTAGTATTGAGTATTTATTTGGGGTAGAATGATCTATTTGCGACCTCTGAGCCCATTGATTTGCCGTAGAGAAATAAATGCATGGGATGAATATTTTCTATGCATTTTTTATATGTGTTATTGTATATAGATAGACATGCATTTCTATAAGTAGATATAAAATGTATTTAATATACTTATATGTTTGATATATGATATATATGTAATATATCTTAGACACATGATATACAAACACACCTTGGAATTAAGTGGACTGAGATCACCCAAACAATATTTTTCATCCTTCTTTTTTCTGTGCATAAAAACATCTCCAGAGACATCTCCAGCTTATGACTACGCATCTGTTATCTGAAAAGGCTCAACATTTGGCTCTTTTGTGATTATAGTATTTTTCTCTGGTAATTTCTGTAACATGCTCACTGGTCTCCTTTATCAACTGCTGAATGGCAACTGACAGCATTTTTATTTCATAAAAAAAGGGTTTTTAATGCGTTCTACCATAAATCGCTGGAATTTGCTGTCCTGTGTGGAAAATACAGGATATGAATCATTACTAGCAGCAAGAGACCTTAGATCTCTGTAGCTTCATGTCTCTTCTATGGCAATATCAAGGACTGCATTTAATCTGAGCAGCACACGTTCATTCCTGATTACTATAGGAGACAGCTTGGCTCCCACTGACAAGTTTTGTAGTCCCTGTCCTCTGGTAACATCTCCACACTTCAAATAAGCTCCTGTTCGCTTTGCAGATCTCTTGAATCCCAGGACAAGGCTTTAATTGGGTCACATGGGGTCCCAGGCCGGAAAAGATTAGAAAGAATAAAAACCTGAAAGTGGCATAATGTAAACAGAAATATTAACCTAGGTCGTCTCTTCAGGAATGTGTGTTTTGTTTTTTGTTAAATGGCTGTTCAGGACAGAGCTCTCTATTTTTTGACATGCCCTAATGAAGATGCTCACACACACACACACACACACACATAAAATCACTAGTGTAAATCACTAGTCTGAATTTTTCCCCATGAAAAAAATCAAGAAAAGGCTGAGGAATGTGGCTGGACTCCTGATGAGTATGCTAATGCATTTTTAGACATCAAACATTTTTTGTTAGATGTAAGGTATAAACAAGATTTATTCTTCAAATGTTGATACCCAGTGCTATTTGTTTGTTACTATTTTTTTTTAGTAGAATTTTATGGTTGGCAATATTTAATCTTTTACTTCATTTTTTTTTGTACACAAATTGCCTGTTAGAAGTTGATTTTTAGAGTGTTTGATGACAGTTTAGTATCATGAGGGAGTTGTTTTCACACAAGAAAGCCCACTGGCTTGCAGCTGTGATACTCTACTATCAAAGCAACCAATACATACAAATGGGAGTCTTCTGCAAATGTTCCAAAGGAAAAAAATAATGCAAGAAAAATGGCATATAATGACATTTCTTGTGATCTCTTTTGACCTGTTTGTTCATTATATACATATATTATATACATATATACAGCATTTGTGTTATGGATCAGCCAAAGCCTAATCTGAATTTTCCAAAAACTCTATAGTTGAACTTTTTCTAGTGTAATCCTCTTCTGGATAATGATACGTTTACCAGGAGCTGCATAAAGTATTCCAGTAAATACACAGGTCCCAAACTTTCTGATGTGTTAGGTCAAACTGAAACAGCTTGTCACAGCTGAAGAAATGAATGCTCTAATATAGAGATTTTTCATACCTGTAGAACCTATATCTTGAGGTCCTGAACCAAAGTTCATTAAAATAACTACAGAAAAAGGCTACAGAATAATCCATCCCTGGAGAGGCTAGTGTAGTCACTCTGATGGCATTCTGGGATATGGTTGGTAACGATAAGACTGAAAAAATGAAACTTTTTAACAAGACATATGTGGGATATTTGTGAAATTAATAAGCAAATAAGTAGGGCAGGGCTGAAAGGCCTCTGAGTAACCTTGAGCTGTTAGATGGCAGGCCGGTAAAAGGATGGGGGATTACATGCTTTGTATTTCTAGGTGTCAGTTTGAAGCTGATTTAGTTGCAGAGCAAAGTGCTTCAAGGATTGGATTGGATGTCTTTATAAATATACCCAGGCAGCTTAGAGAGGCTTTCAGTGCAGAAAATGGTAGGTTGATTTAAGAGATTGAGATAAATCTAAATTCAGAAGTTAGTCCTTCTGATATCTGAGATTTCTGACTCTGAAAAATGAAGGGCATAATCTTAAAATTTGGCCAGCGCCACTGAATATGAGTAGCTGTTGCCTTTCCTCTGTCTCGATCTTCTACGTTTGTTTAGAACAGTTGCTGTGTGAAAGGTGACAGATTTCTACCATTGGTCGCCAGGGTTTAATGAACACTTCCTTTGGTAGCAAATTACCTACACGATAATGGTTAAGAAGCTGTGTGCAAAAGACTTGACTAGAACTGCTGTCATCTGAAGTTTTACTGACTACTTGTTATCACTGTCTAAAAGTTAAGGCAAGAGGCATGATTTAATTAGGCCAACTAATATCTCCGCTTGGTTGGTTGCAAAATGGGTATGGAAACCTTGTTTTAAACACCTTTACTTTGTGGTGTACATCAGTAAGGGAACTAGCCAGAAGGGTAAGGTGTGTATTGCTTCTGCATGCATCACTCTCTACTCTGCCTGTTTTGTGGTAGCCGGTGAAGTTGGCTCATTGCTCAAGCAGCAGAGGGTCATGATGTGCTTGTTCACCAAGTGGCAGTCCCAAATTTCATATGTGCTTTCCTCCCATCTGGTAAGTGATGATTCATTTATGACTCATTTTTTCCCCTCATCTTAAGAATAATTCGTAATGAGTCAGATCTAATGTTTTCAGGAACTCCTGCTGTTGTAGAGCACTTTACCCCTACTGCTCTCATCTTCTCATCTCTCCCATACTGTGGGCTAAGGTCTAACTTTCAGAGCAGAATTCTTTTACTCTAAATATAGAATTCATGAAATTGCTGCTTCAGTGAGCCATTTCTGGTTTGAACATGACTTTGGGTTTTGTCTATAATATTGTCACTTATTGGGTTGGGCTCAGCTTCATGAATTGTTGTGGGTTTGATGGTGTGTGTAAAAATCTAGGTATTTAGTAATGGTGTCTCGATAACAGAAACCTCATCTGGAACAAGGGCTGGAAAACTCAACTAGAAATAACAGGTTTCAGTGATCTCTCTACTTACAAATACTTGGAAATCAGACAACAACCACTAGACTCTCCTGCTTGACTCTTCAAGAGGATCAGAGAATGTTTCTTTATCTGGCACCAAAATGCATGTGAATACAAATGACTACTTAAAATAAGGAATTTTGGACTATACTTCTCTCAAAATGTCAATCATAAGAACATTCTTCCTATGTGGTCTTTAAAAAGTGTTATGAAGATAAATTAACTCCAAAGTCGAAATCAAAACTAAATTGCTAAAATCTTACAGCCCATTATGTCTAATAGTCCTTGGTTATCTCACTGAAACAAATTCTGCAACTTTTCTTCTAGCTGATAGATTAATTCTCCTATACCAAAGGGGTCTAATGTTAATGTCAAACTTCTGAGCTGTTCTCTTTGGCATCTTCATCTCAGCCATTAAAGTCTGTCTGGAGTTTTCAGATCAAAGCTGATGGGATGAGCTTAAGATAGAGAAGAGAGTGAAGTGAAGCATCTAAGTTTGTGCTGAGCAGCATCTAATGGATGATGGTAGCAGGGATATAATAGCCATGAGATCAAGGATCACAGAGCCCTTCCCGGACCTGTTCACTGGCTTTTAGTGCTGGAAACCTCATGTGGAGCCTCTCCCTCTGGTGCAGCGGTGTTGGCTGCAGAGGACACTTCAGAGACCCTTAGGATGTTTTCAACCATATTAGACCCAGAGAAATTCATCCACAGCTTCAGAGTAGATTTTCCTCCATGCTACTTTGCCTTTGTATGCCTTGCAGTATTTTAAAATTGTTTGCATGATTGGAATGTTAGATTAAAAAAGAACAAGAATGCTCTTGTATTGGTGTGCTTAACTAGGTGCCTCCAGACAGCATGAACAGCAAGCTTAAACAACATCAGCAGCTGCTGGCTTGGCCTAACACCTTCAGAGCAGTTTCTCCAATAGGGCAGAGCTGCCATAACAGTATGTACCCAGCACTGGAGCACCTGCTAATGAAAATTGAAATAAAAATAATGTTCAGAGCAACAACTTGACTGATGTCCATTAGCCTCAGCAACATCAAGAAACTCAAAATTATTTCTGCGGCAAAAATAAATGAGAATTAATTTGACTTAGCATCACCCCTAGAAAGATTTGTGTTTTGGGATGCCCATTGGAACATGCTTCTTTGCATCCTGAATATTTTGGCTGTTGGGCACTTAGCATGAGTATCTCATACTTGTCTCATGTAAATGTGATGCAGAGATGGTTTTCAACTTTTAGCTTCACCTCAGCCCTATCAGAATGAGCTCGGAGCTCTAGTCAGTTCTGTTAAATCAATACAAATTTGCATTTTCCAGACTTCTCTAAGGGATGTGGAGCTACTGATTCTGAAATGTTTATGATGATTTCATTATCCAAACACTGTCTGAGTACTGAAGGATTCTGAGCACTGAAAGACTGAAATGTTATTCCTATACCCAGGTTATGGTACATCAGATGTTATCATAATTCCTCCATTCTGAATAATTAAGGCATATAGCCTGTAGTTAGCATCCAATTACATCACAAAATGACATTTAAAAACTGATGGCAATGCTGTGTTTCTATACCTCTACTCCTCTAGAATGGCAATATACTTTTTTCTTGGGATGGAACCATGGTTTATTATGTATTTTTCAACTTGCTACAAATATTAATGAGATAACTTCATTCTCCTTTTTAAACAGTTCAGTTATTTGGAGAAGAAAAAGGAAAGGCAGAGAGAGAGAATATTTGTAGGTATCAATTAGAATAAATTTTCAATTAAATTTTCATTTAAAAATACCTCCGAATTCAGAATACTTCTGAGTTTTCTCTATTCTTCAGATATTTTAAAATAATTTTAAGATATATGGTATAGCTGCAGGTTGCTTTCCCACCCTGGAAAGCTAACTAGTGACTTTAGCCTGGTAATAACTATTAGATCATTTATTCTGTTTAACCAGCCTATTCAGGGAAAAAATGAATCATGAACTGTGCAGAAGATGCTGGAGTCTTTAATGTGGATGCCTGTATCCAGAGTTTGTTCTTTTAACTTTGCAGAATGAGAGAACACTTTGCCCCTGCCATATGCTCTGTCTGTCTACATAGCTTTCCTGGATTAAAATTAAGTTTACTCAAATACTTGGATAAAATGATGCTTTAGTTTGGTCTCCAGGAGGGTTTCTTCCTCCTCTAAGCAGTTACTGCTTGCTGTTCTCAGTATGCTGGCAGCAGTGATACTAACTGGTAGCCAATGTCTAGGATTCTGTCTTGAACCACAATATTAAAATCTCAATTTAGAAAGAATCTATTGTCCCATCCCAGGCTGCTTTAGCTGTCCAAAATTCGGTACGATCAAAATGGGATCCTTTTTAAATACTATTTTTTTGGATGCTGTTGGTCTATTTGCTTTATAATTTGCAGGCTATCATTCGGATTAAAAAAAAAAAAAAGCTGTATCTATGGAGACAGAGCATGGCAAATGGATTTTACATCCCAGAGATGTTCAAGGAAAATGGTTAGTGGTCTTGAGAATTGTAGCAGTTGTCTTGGTAGCAAAACTTGGGGCACTGCTGATCTGAAAAAGAATGTAGCAATGTGCTGCGTTGAATCGTAACATTTGAAAGCTAAAAGAGCAACCTCCTTTTATTCTAAACTATTTGTTTGGAATGCTTCATACTTAAGGAGATTTTAATTTTTTAAATGGCTAAGAATAAATGGATGGATTTTAACTTCAAATTGTTTTGCAAATTATATTTGTGCAAATTATTGCTTTTTTTTTTCTGCTTTTGTGAATTGCCATATCCTAATTAAGGAGACCTCCTAATTTAACATTTAGATCATATTTACTGCTAATGAATTGTCCCTAATTGCTACATGAGGTTAATAAACAATATTATACCACATTTGCCACTGTTTGTTATGATCTTTAAGAGCCTGTGGCAGAAACCTTGGCTTCTGCTTGGCTTCTTGCTGTAGACTAAAGGAAATATATCTGTATTCTTCATCTCTCTTTTACATTTTATTTTCTGACTAAACATGTTTGGCCACAAACTGTAGTTTTCAAAGTCTATTGGCATTAACATTTCTAGTCTTAAAGATGTTTACTTCTCCAGAAGATTTCCTTAGCTTTTCAGTCCCCAGTAGTTACTGTTCGATCTGCTCAAAGCTTCTACAGAGCCATGATGCATGGGCTGTTGTCACAGAAAATACAGGAAATGTGTGCGTTCTTTTTAAGAAAAATATAAATATATGACTGAATTCACTCACTTTTTTTGAATTATTGTAGGATTTGGAGAGTCCTGATCATCCTCAGTTATTGCACTTTGCTTCATATCACAAATTTGCATTGGACAACATGAACTTGATTCTTTCTGGATGAAGGTAGGAAGGATCTGATCCAGGAACAGATATTTCCTCCAGGAAATGTGTTCAAGGGACTAAATTAAAACATGTCCAGCGTAAACATCCCTGATATAAATGTCCCCAGCTCTACACATCCACTCCTATTGCCATATATTCTTGTTATAATTAACTGAACTATCTGTTTGTGCAGAATATAGGTTTGATGTAGCAGTAAGTAGTGAAGTGCTCCTTAGCGGATGGTACAGTCCAGTTTTCAATGAGAAAAACTTTTGTTTCCATTATGACTTTTGCCATTACAGGAATGTTTCTAGATTATCTTTGTGGACTATTCGTCCAAATGGTTTGGAATGTCAAAAGTCTGCAGGTATTCCTGCTGGAGACCTTTGGAGTTGTCTTGCCTTAAAAAAAAAAAAGAAAAAAGAGATAATTGAACCTCAAAACACGAATGCCCTGTTATATAAATATCCTTTAAAATGCAAGCTTATGCCTTTATATTTCTGTGGTAAATACAATGATTTTTTGGGTTTTCTACAAGTAGTTGAGAGAATGGGAATATACAAAGGGCTTCGATCTAGGACATGATATTTTACTGTTTGTGCTTGCTTGCTCTTGACATTAGTTCATGACTTAAGAGTTTATTTCCTGTGTCAGATTGCCTTCCTTGCACAGTATTTAAATGTTGCCTAAGTACTCTTACTAGTAGAATAAAATCTAATGCTTTTTGAAAGAGGTTCATCTTAGCTCTTTCTTGCAAATTTATTTTTCAATGGGGAGGGGATAATTCCTAGAGCAAGTCACATTTTTACGTAGTGTCACAAAGAAAATAGCACGGGGATGATTGTCCTTCACATCTTAAGTTGCTCTGCCATCACTTGGTAGGTTCAACAGTTTGTTCCCTTTTCACTTATCAAATGAACATTCAATTTCTGATTTCAGTAAACCTGAACAGTGCATTTGTAATGTGATTGTGACCAAATAACATAACTTTAAGATACTCGCATAGGTGATTACACTAATAAATGTTGTTGGAAATGTTGTGAAGTCCCCTAAGGTTCTGACCTGTTATTTCATTGAACTTTCGTGATGCAGTTAAAAGAAACAAGAACCTCTTTTAGTTTTAACACTGGAATTTATTTCTTTTAAAATCTACTTATAATAAGGCAAAATGAACAGTGCTCCAAGACACTGATTATTAAATAGTCTGCACTTTGTATAAGCAAATGTTACCTCCATCTGTGGGCTTCTTTGAAGACTAAATAAGAAGGATTAGCATCTAAGCACATTTAGAATATGATGCATTTGCTGTTATAAAAGCCAAGTTTATAACTTTTATGCAGTGTTACTATCCGGAAAACATGCAGTCAAAATCATTTTTGGAAAGGAGAGCGCAGATAAGGAGAAAAGAAAGCCTGGCAACTCTGCAGTTGAAATAGATATAGATATTGTAAAGATTTTCTTCATATCTTTGATCCTAAAGGTCAAAGATAGGATAAATATTCCAAGCTTTAGCATGGTTTTGTTACTTCCCGATTTTAAACCATTTGTATCAACAGTTGGTTTGTGTATTTTTTTTTTATATAGAAAAACAAACAAACAAAAAAGATGTCCATGGCCTGATTTTAATGTTTTGAGAAATATAAAGTATTTTCAGTGATACATAAAATCAGTGAGATTTTAAGAATCAGTATCTCCAGGATCAAAGTTGATCCTGGAGATTGTTTTTGGTTAGTTCTGTAGTACCTGAGGAGATTCCTAATTCATCCATGAAGGCAGTGTACTATAAAACTATGCACCCATGCCAGTATTTCTGTGAAATCTTTGCAACTGTCTTTGGATGATTAATGATCAAGGAAAAATATGTTCATAAAGGGGCAAATAAGGCAGTTTGCCTTATTTCACTGAAAACACAGCTTCTCAAGATTTAAAGGACAAATGAAAAACTAAACCAGCTAACTTCCAAGAATTTCTATTTTCTAATTTTGCAGAGTATGGTTAGATGATTAGTAATAATATCAGTAATACAGTTATAACATCATTACAATGCTTCAGAGTTGTAACTGCTGCACTGTTCCGTAATTACTGAAATGCTGCTGGGATGATCAGCTCTTTTTCTCTTTCCTTTTTTTTTTTTTTCTTTCCTTTCTGCAGAGCCCAGCACCTCTCCTCCCCTCAAAATGAATCTGATTGAAATGTGCCTTCTGGCAGAGCACAAAGATGCTTCATAGCTTTAGAAAAGCTGGCAGAAATGCTGGCTGCCTCTCACATGCAGCACCTGGGAAATTTATCTCATCACTGTGGAGGTTGTCAGGTCTATGTAGGAGCTCTCGGCTTTGATACCCAACTGGGTATCAGCTCCTCTGATGCTCTTGTTCAACGGTAAGCACACTTGGCCTGCTCTGCCTTTCAAAGTTAAACATGTACAAGAGGACCGTAGTTACAGTTTTTATCATGTGCTTTTCTGAAATTGAGTGTGTAATTTCTGCAGATTTCCGAGATGTTCAGTTTATCAGTTATTTAAGCATCCAGAATATTGCTTTTCAGATTTATTCCCCTATTTACACTTTTTGTTCGGCAAGTGGATTCTTGGCTTGGGACCAAGGGACTCCATTTCCAATATAAAATCTTAAATGTACTCATAAGAGCCAAAATGAAAGGAACAGAAGGATAAAATGCAAAGATTTAATTTCCTTAAAATGATTGGCAATCTTCTAACTTTATCACTTGTGCTTGTTCCCAATGTTGATCTTAACTTTTGAAAAAAAATGCAAAGCCTGATCAGAATCTATTTAAAGAGTGTAAATTATTCACTGGGAATATTTTCTAGATTGAAACTCCATGTCATTTCTTGGATGTTGAACACATTTGTGGAGTGATTGACAGTGACAGGATTATGGGCAAGAAACTGCATTATTGTGATGGGAGGGATAAGTATTTTGGTTTTGTTTCTTTGTGAGTTTGAGCTCTCCACCATGTCTATAAATAGCTTGTGGCATCCTTCCTTATGTCATGGACTGACTCTTGATAATGTGTTAGGTCTAATTTTAATTGCACTGCTTTTGTAGCAATAATCTTGAAGATAAACCTTCCTTTTTTTTTTTTTTTTTTTTTTTTGTAATTTTGGTGCTTTCCAAAAGCAGGTCTTTTTAAAGTTTCTCTTTTCATCTCTTTATCTGAAATCTTTCATACAAAATGAAAAAGAACCATCTGAAAAAATTTGATAAGTTATATGAAACTTGATTTTTTTCCTTCTCCTTTGGAGATTTCCAGCAAAACCACTCTGTTTAATCCACAAACTACTTGCTATTAAAAACATATAGAGAATAGGAGTAATCAGAACTTCTGTACTGAAGTGACTCAACAGAAAAAAAACCCACATTTCTTAATTAAAAGGTCTATATTTATTTAAAACTTAGACCAGTGCCAAGCATAATTTGCTTTGTGCTGTTTCAGTGCCTTGGCCTCATGGTAGCTTGCTGTATATGGCTATATGGTAAAAGCTGGGCACCATTAACTTTAGCATCATTTTGTGCCAGGTATACAGCCATTTTATCATACGCTATTATCTGATATATTTGCTAAAGTTTTCTACATAAACTATTGGATCCCCAGCGTTCACATTCATAAAGATACATATTAAAATAATAGCTTTCTCTTATAATATAAGCTTTCTCTTATAATGAGCGATGTGAAGAAGCCTTAGAAGCAGGTTAAAAAGGATATACTTTACTAACTTCGTGTCCTGAACTGTGTCTTTCAGAGGCGCAAACAAGCTCTAAATTACAGATGGAGGTAAAGTTAACTCTAACGGCCTTGTTTAACTTGCCCATTTACGGCCTACTATTAAGTTATGTAACCAAACTCTGCTTAACAAGCTTCGATCTGCCAGCACAACCGTATTTGGCAAGCTTTTAAAAGGTGGGTGTTATTGTCCTTTAAAATCCATGAAAGTGTAACTTTTAAAACAAGTCAGTTTTTTCATGTCTGACATAGTGGGGCTTTGCCATCTGAAAAAAATAATTTGGAAGAAGACTTTGTGATGTTTATTTGCCTTCAGCAAAGACTATGACTCAATTTAAATAATTGGGAGCAAGCAAATCAGGCTTGCTTTTGAAGTTCAATTTGGCTATCATCAATAACTTTCTAGCTTTCACAATCGCCTGAGGAAATCTAAAACATGTATGTTTTATTTTCTTCTTCTTAAACCAAAAACGCACACGCAAAAATGTCATTATTGTTGTTGGCAAAGGCCATAACTGAAGAAAATTTTCCTCCTTTTGTTTATTATGAAGTGACAGATGGAGACTGAAGAAAGGTACTGAGAAATAAAAATTATATCCCAATAGAAGCTCTAGCTTGTTTGGGAAGTGGCTGCAATGTGGGAAGAATTCTTATCTGCTGGTAGTTGTGACACAAAATGTAGAGGCAACATTTATTTTGTTAAAACAAGTAATGACTGTGCTGGTCTTTTCAGGATTTATTTTAACAAAAACAACTTTGTGCTGGTCTTTTCAGGATTTATTTTAACAAAAACAACTTTGTTATCAAGAAAGTTTTCAGACATATTAATAATCCACAAAAAGTATATCTATTATTATCTTTCACAGATTTTTCTTTTTTTTTTTCCTAAAATACAGTTTTACTTTGAGATTTTTTTTCTTATATTTAATTCTTATTCT
Organism: Crypturellus tataupa; assembly: GCA_034781795.1. NCBI lineage: Eukaryota > Metazoa > Chordata > Aves > Tinamiformes > Tinamidae > Crypturellus > Crypturellus tataupa. Next base: position 1,791,480 of record JAWLRI010000251.1, read on the forward strand.
TATTTTCTTATTATCTTTAACACTTGTCCTTGTGAGGGAAGGAGAGGAGGAGCTGACAGGAAAATGGAGAAGGGTTTCAATTCTGTGCACTTGTCACCTTCATAGGCTCTTTTTTTAAAAATGCTTTTCAAATGATATTGTAGATAGTAAAGTGTGTGTCTTTCATTGAAACAGAAAAATATTTCCCATCTCAAGTACTTTTTATAAACAGAAATCTTAGGAATTATGCAAATCTACACTAGTGATGTCTAGTGAGCCATTATGTCAGCTATTACTTAAGTGATCTGTGTACATGTCAGTCTGTATGAACAAATGCAAAATGCAGGTAATGTTTTCTGCATATGCAAATATATGGGGTTGGAGCTTTGACAACCACCAGCAAATTCCAGTGTGATCTTTTGTGAGATTATAGAAAACTGCCAAATGTACTTTCAAGATAATTTTTCTAAGCAAAGTTGAAATCTAAAAATTTCCCAAGAAAGCTTCAACTCATGTAGTTTCCTGCCAATTTTGCAAAGGCAAGAGCAGGGATGAGATAAATACACTTTTGATAAAAAGATGAATAAAATGACTTTTAATTTTCCTTTTACCGGTGTCATAAATTTTAATCCCTCCTAAATCACAGAGAGAGGCAATAACAGAGTTTTTTTCTCAGCTTTAATTTTCCCGATGTCGGTGTTTTACTCACGGTGCCATACATCTCTTTGAGGTAGGAAGTGCTTTTTCACCATATGATATAACAAAAGTCTTCAGATAGTGACATAAGGCAGATGTCTATCTGAAAGAAAGGTTTTTCATATAAGAACTCTAAAATCCATGCTGATACTTGCTTTAAGAGACATAGTGCTTGATAATAAGCAACATCCAATGGCTTAGAATGTACCATTCAGCTTAATATGTATTTCATCTACCCTGGATTTTAAGACATGTTTCCAGAAACTGTATTTGGTTAAGTTACTTTTTATTGTCATTAGTAGATAATGTCAGTCAGATGGCTCTGAGTCTGGAGAAGGCATTACTTTGACTAAGACTTCACTGAAATTAAATTTGGAATTTGAATCAATGCCCAGGAATGATCTCAGATATAACAGATTAAATTTGTTAAGGTCTCTTCATTTTAAATGTGTTTTTAAAACAAAGCAGATAATTCTTCCAGACTTTGGCCTTTTAATGCTTTTAGTCTTTGTTTGAGCTGAATGAATCATTTTACTTTTGAGTTACTGAACAATAATTTTAAAATCCATTCTATAGTGTATTTGTATATAAATATGAGCATTTAGTAGATGTTTCAATAATAATTTATAAGTAGAAAAAAAACTCTTTGTCTCTTGCATGCTATCATAATTTTTCTTTTATACTTTGGAGGAATATAAGTAAAAGGAAAGGCCGAGATTAATTACGAATGTACAGTATTGTCCATTGTGTATCAGAAATCAAATATATGGAAGGGTTCTTCAAATACTTTACTGTGAAAGCAGGATGCAACACATGGGAAAATAGTTAAATAATTCAGTTTTCTGTCTCTGATAGTATTAGATACAGCTGACCAGGATTTTGTATTATTGCAACAAGATAATTTGGTTTTTGTTCTCTCTCGTGATGCACTTATGGTCTAAAGCCTGAAAATTACTTGCCTTTTCATTTTATTCCATGTTACATTAATAGCAGTTGCCATTATTTATCCAATCCGTTAAAAGTCTTAATAACATAATTAAATGAATTACATCCTGCAATAAGAATTCTGCAGGTAAACTATTTAGTCTATATCCTGCTACCGGAGAGAATATGAAGTGTGCAGATTTCATGTAATTCTTTAAAAGAACTTTTAGTTTATTGGAAATGCCAAGTCCTAACATAGAGCAGTGCAAAGCATGACTTTGCTAGTACAATTTTATCCATATTGGCAGGACTTTGCCATGCGTTAGAGTCACAGAATGCCACTTTGGCCTGGGAAAGATTTCTGGAGCACCTCGTGGGCAGCCCCCTGCTCAGTTAGTTCAAGGTACTCGAGGACTCCAGTCAAATATTGAAAAACTTGAAAAACTGCAGGTGTTTGGCTTTTTGTGTCTCCAACTGGGCCCAGTATTCCAGATGCAACCTTAGAGTCAGGGCAAAGAGGAAAGGTGACTTCCCTGGACCTGCTGGCTTGGCCTCTTTCTGCGATGAGTGGCCCTTCCTCTGGTGGAAAGGTAAAGACCTGGGAAGCCTGAGGATCAGCCTTATCAGTGAAAACTGCAATGTTCTTCTCTCTCCTTTAATGTATCTACATCTTCACCTCTGTGCACAGCTCTGTCACCAAAGCCTTAACTATTTCAGTACCAGGAGAATTCCTTGTCTGAGATAAATCAGAGAAGCCTGATGGGATAGGTTTTGTCATTCCTGACGAAAGAAGGTTGACTGGATTGCACTTAGGTAGCCTTCGTCTCTATCATTTCTGAGGGACTCTCCATGAGGATGATAATGAATAATGCCATAAATAAAGAAGTACAAAGGTCACCTTTATCTTACTGTTGCAGTTTTCTTTCTGGGATTTGGTGGATGCAAAGGTCTCTATGTGATCTGACCTTTTAAATAGCTTTACCTTTTAAATATCAAGACATAATGCTTCCTTCTGTTGCCAGTGATATCAAGCACCAAATTGCTGATGCTATAAAATGTTTGTTAATGTAATTAGTCTCTTTGATCTCTGGAGTGATTTATGAACACTGTTTTAGGAAAGCAGAAATAATGCTGATCTGGCTTCTGAAGCCAAATATATTAAAAAATCTTTCTATTGTGTTCTGTCTTTATACTTTTGCTCCTCTTTTATAGCTTGCATAGTCATCATAGTGCTTGGATATGTTATATTTCTGCTAGTTTGTCTGTTTTCCTTCTCCCTCCCCACCATTAGTAAGTTAATATAATTTCTCACACTGACACAAGCATTTATGAAATTCAGAAAGACAAGTGGAAATCTCTTGTAAAATTTCTAGCTCTTTTCTTTAATACAAAGGACCTGATTTTAATGCCAAGTGAATGAAGTGAGTGTGCTGTGTTTATCAATCACCTATCATAATTTCTTTAGCTCTCTTTGATCAGTCTTTCAAAAGAAAGCACAAATTAGAAAATATAGATTTTCATAAGAATTTTGTGAATCTTCGCTACTTTCAGCAACAGTCTTGAGCAACCAAGCTCTCCAACCTCCAAAGATATTTTCAGAGGAATCATTAAAGTAATTCAGTTAAGTTTTAACTGAATTTGCAAAGAGGCCACAGCACACTGCAGTTTGCATTAAGCAAAGTTTGCTCTGAACATGCCATTTTTCTCAATCCTTCTGCAAAACTTCACCATTACTTAGTTCCATAAAGTAGGACCTCTCTGCGGCTGGACCTCTGCAAAAGGGATGTTTCTCTGTTTTTTCTTTTCTTCTCTACTGCAACTCAAAATTTAATCCCAGAGTGGTCTGTTTTTCCAAAGAGCGGGGTGGCAGTGTGTACCTTCATACCTGCCAGTGCAAATTCTTATTAAATAGTTGGTGAGAGATGATGGGTCAGTGGAAAACTGCTTTTAAGTGGCCATTGAATAGAGTGGACAGTGTTGCTGCTCGGGATGCCCTGCTATTAGGCAGAGCAGCTCCGATACCTGCCTGGCTTCTGAAGCCCCCTCAGGGCAGGTGAGCTGCTTATGGACGCAGCTGAACTGTGTCGTTCCAAAATTACAATCCTGTAAGCCAAAAAAGGAAAGTTTGTAATTGAAAAATGTTAGGTTTGTCCTGTAAAAATTACCTGGCAGTATTTTTTTCCCCCAAGAGCTGCACTGAGTAGCTTGCTTTAATTACTTTCTCTATTATACTTTCTTTTTTTGAGGAAAGCATATCATTTTGAGGAGACATTTGGCTACTGCTTAAAGGGACTGCCTTTAGTGGAAAAAAATTGTAGCTTGGAATAAAAACTTACATTGCTTAAAATCTTACCTCAGGCTGAGTTTGGTAACATTTTTTTTCTTGTCTTTTGGAATCCATGTTGAATGTTGCTGCTGTTAAAATATAACTTACTAATGTCATATTTCCATTCAGGTATCTTTCCATAAAAATGTAGTAAACATTTTTCATTATCTAATGTACAGCATTCTGTAAAACAAAAGAGCAAGCAACAGGAAAGGCCGCATTGCCACGTGAGGTTCTGATAAATCTGTCTGTTCTATTAGGTTAGAAATGTGCATGGCATCTTTGGCCGATACTGAAAATCCTGTGTTTAACTTAAAATATTACTTCAGTTTAGCATACTGGGATTATTAGAGAATATTACTATGATTCTTTTATTGGGGAGAGGAAGAACAAAATGTCAGGTTGAAATTCCATTTCAGGTAGCTCCTTAACGCTGTAGTGGTCAGATATCACCCAAGCATCAAATGTATTGGAAAATGGTTAACATTGTAGAAATGGTTAAAATAGTTCTAAAGTAACAGTCCTATTTTGCTGGTTTTTTATATACTGAGACAATTAATTTTAAGAAAAGGTCTATTGTCTACATTTTTTTGCCTTTATTAAAATGCTCAGAAATAATCTGATTGATGAGCTCACCAATCTTTGAACCTATCGAGCATGTTTTTGCTAACTAGTGCTTATTTAAAAAAAAAAGAAAAAAGAAAATCTCTTTTGCATGAATCTTTCTAATGAACTAAAATTACTTCAGAGAAAGCAGCTCTGATTGATAGAAAAATGGAATTGAAAACAGCAAAGGACTGTTGGGAGCTCAACAGAGACACACAAGCTTATTTCCCAGTGAAGTTATTTTAAAAACCCATGAAAACTGTTTTAATCTTGTTAAAAAAAAAGGCAAATGTACCTTTAGTAGGATATTTGAAGAACTCTTTTTTTGTTCCTTAGTTTATCAACAAGTTCAAGTAATGATTAGAATATAATCTGTAGGTACGAGCATGGGAATGTAATGCATAACAATGAAAGAGGGTATAAAGTAACAGATGAAAATGCAAAAATGAAAATCACATTCTTGAAAGAACTATAACTCTTGGAAATGAGGTGCAATTTTAGCAAAAAGAATAACTAAACACTAGAAAAAAACAGAGACAAATTGGATTCTGCATTACTCTAATCTGTTACTAAAATCTTTAGAATTAAAATTTAGTGTTTGGTAAAGAAATCATAGTTCAGTCATACTGTAGTTCCTAAAAGTGATGTGGACATTTTCTTTGTTTATGAGGAAATCACTGGATTTTATTAATGGAAATGAAAATTTGAGTTTAGCAATCATGAGAATCCCCCTGTGAGAGCTGAGTGTTCCTGAACTTATAATGTGCTCTCCCATTGCTTCTCTGTGGGATCTACCTGCCATCTTTTTATTCAAAGGATATATTTGAATATCTTAACCTCAAAGTAATTAAAACACCTATTTTCTAAATCAAGGTGAAAAACCTTGAAATAGAAAAAAAAAACTCAAGGGACCATCTACATTTCTGATTCTTCTGATTTTTGCCTATTCTTTTTGTAAGCTGTGGTGAAATATTCCATTATCACCCTGGGTATCCAGCTCTAGAGTTTAACTATCATAATTAGAGACTGTTTCTTAATTTCTAGCCTGAATTGTGTTTGGCACAAATTAAACTGATTACTACTTTTGCTCTCCTGACTACACTTTGAGAACCTTGAATTTTAATATTAACATCCAATATATAAAAGAAAAAAATATTACATCTAACAGAAATTTTCTAATTTCTTGACTGAACAATATAATTCTTTCATTGTTTTTTTATGCCATGACATCTGACAAATCCTCAAACCATTATTGTTCACATTTCGACTTTCTCCAGTTTGTTCACATTATTAATATTGTCAGGAAGCACATTCAAGCAAATGGTAAGCTAAATTGCAATTATAAATAAACACACAAACCACAGAAAAATAAGTCTCCCAAATGATCCCAGTGAGCTAAGAAGAATATGTTTTGCTCTTCCTTTTCACTTTTTTTTTTTTTTTTGTACAAGTCTTTATCCCATCAATCCCTAATGCAACTTCACCAGCCGTATGAAAAGCTAGGCTTTGAGATTGTAATGGTTCAAAGTAAGTGGATAAGATAAGGGATAGAGTAATGGTGTTTTCCTGTTAGCACTGGAGATATGTTAGTGGCAGTGGAATAATGCCAGCTGCAAAAGCATTTTAATGAAAACGGTCTGTGGTAGAGGAGTTCTAGCTATTCTTAAGGTGTAAAGAAGCTGGTTGTATGACCTATGGATGTCAACTTTTTGCTAATGTATTGCTCTATCTGTTGTGTGCTGGAATTAAGTAAAGTTCAGATTCTCCTCTGGCCTCAGTTTTTAACTTGCAAATTTTGCTGACCCTTACTAAACTCTTTCTTTCAATGTATATTTAACCTTTAATTGCTCAAGGGCTATTAATGCATAAATTAAGAATGCAGGATAATTGAATCATGATTTTAGAATCTCTAATTTTAAGCAATCTAATACTTAAGAAAGACACAGACATTTTATTTTAAAACCGATTATTTTAGTTCTGTCTTTTCACTTGAGTTCGTGTATTTTTCTCTTCAAAATTTCTACTGGAAAATACACGTGAAGATGTTTATGCCAAATCATGGGATGATATGAAAAACTTGACAGAGAGATATTTTGTCATTCAGCTTACCTAAACTTTACCTTTACACTTTGGTTGAACTTGCATATTCCAGTAATATTAAACATGTTCAAGTGATACTAAACATCTGACTGTCAGCTGAGTTTTGCTCTTGTCATTAATCTTTTTGCATGTTAGACTGTTGAACTATTTTTTAAATGTGCTGCCAGTTTTTACCATCACTTTAATACTCCACTCATCTTTTAGGATGTTTAAAAACTAAAGGCTGGAATCCATTTTACTGGAGATGCAAGGTGAAAATGCAGCATATGTTAAGAACTGGCCCTTCTGATTTCAGCAGCACTTAAATTTCAAGTGATGTAGCAATTCCATGAAGTGCAGTGGTTTGGAATACACTCATTTGAAGTCAGATAATATTGTGCATACTCCAGTACAGTCGCACCATGCATTTGATCAATTTACATACAATTACAGTCACACTACCTAATAGTGAATATTAATTTTGTACAGTTTGAATATTTTGAAAATTAAGGTTGCATTCACCAATTTTCTATGGTTCCCTTGCATGTCCCTCTGATTGGTTTTACACTGGATAGTATATTATTCAGGCAGCCTTGAAGGACATGGCTTGAAGGACATTTCTTGGCTCTTTTTAGGGGTTCCCTGTATATTCAGTTTTCTAGCACGTGTTTGCCAGTACCAGTAGTTCCCACTCTAGTAAGAAGATCAAATGTTAGACTGGATTCATATGTTCTCCACTTTTGAAAAGTTCTTTAGTTATTTAATTCCATTATTTGTATTGCAATACAGATGAAAATAGCCCCATAAGGGTAGGAATTGTATTTCAGTCTCTTGTGTTAAAACATTCCTTGATGCTTTGAACTCTTTTTCCTCTAAAAAGAGAATAGTTGCTACAGCATTTTGTGGTTTTTAAAAGGAATTAAGAAAAATCCTCTTATGAAAAAGTCCCTCTATCTAAGTAATTAAATAAAAACAATCCACAAAAATATATTTGAAATTGATATCAAGGTAAGCTGACAACAAATATATTGGGCACTCTTGCCCCTAGCTTGCCCTGTTCATCTCTTTGCTCTGGTCTATGGCCACTTTCCCTATGTTATTATGTCTTAACTACTTTATCTGTGTGAGAAATGTAGTGATCTCTCCAGTATTCTTTTATATATTGTATGTGTCTTCTGATTTCCCTCTATATCCTTTTCATTTAAGCAAAACTCACATGTGTTTGAGTCTCTTTAAGGTATGAAATACTGGTGAATAGCCTTGCTATTCTGGGTTATTGATTTCTTCTATTCTAAAAGGCAGTGCATTCGTTACAGCTAAATCTAAGAGTCTGAGTTCACAAAAGAGCTTCCTGAAGGGGAATGGGATTTCATATGATAAGGGAATGAATTGGTGTAAATACACTGAATGTTGTTAAAGAAGCCTTGGTTCTGATTTTTCATTAAGATCATTTTGGCAGCATAGTACTTAAAATGAAAGTACCATTTGGAGCTGGATGTACAGGCTTTAGAGTAAATTAAATTAATCCTTTATTGTGCTTGGAAAATACATTTATCTCAGAACAGTCGCAGAAAACTTTAATTAGACTAATACTTGATATAATTCTATTGTTAGCATATTGTGACATGAATTGCTGCATGGATGGGTGGAAAACAGGTGACCTGCTTATAGTCTTTTAATGCATCTATCAGTTTTCTCTCCTGACACATGAATAGGCAGATTATCACTCACTAATATTAGGGCACAAAAAGTATGCTAAAGGGATGAAACAATTTAATGACATTGTCAGACTCACCCGTATCTTTGTGAGTGTTTACAGGAAGAGAATTCAAATTTGGAAAATGTGCAGACCATACACAATGTAAAAGAATACAGTTACAGGAAAATAGAATTTTAACATATCAGTGACATTACTTATATATTAGGATATGTGAACAGCATCAGACAAAACACAGTCTTATAGTCCTGTATTCTAGTAAAAGAGACGTTGTCCTTCTTTGGGGAAAATGCATAGAATTATCTGTGTTCAGCTGGAAACCAAAACAACCATTGTGAAGAATTTCAGTACTTTTTTTTTTTTTCCCCTTAATAAGTATTTTGTGTTTATATCAATCTCTGGAGTTTCATTCTGTGTCTATATAAGTATAAAATGGTGGGAAAGAGGCAAGACAAATCATGGTTTTGTCAGGGAGCTCTACCTCAGAGCATAATGTACAAATAAATTCATTTTCAGCTGCTTCATTTTGCCACAGCACAGTGACCCTAAGGACTAGAAAGGAAATCTGAGAACATACTGTGCTAATACATATGTTTCTGTGTACTGGTTTCTCCCTTCCACTTCCCTCTTGCTTTCGATGTGGAATTGTATTTTTTTTTTCTGAATTTAAAAAATGGAGAGACTGTAAAGTCCAATGACATCAGTTAGTCTTTCAAATGAGACAGCACTTACCGCAGTCGCAGGTGTATCCAAGGCCAAAAACTGGAAATGAAAACTGGAAAAATACAGACAAAGAGCAACACAAAGTATTTAGACTTTGTGTGTAAGATGAAACCTTTAGAAAAATGTAGATTCTCATATGTTTTATATCAAGAGACCTTTCTGGGCCTGCTGAGGGGCAATTGTATTAAAAGCGAGTACTATGCGAGTTATTATACTCTATATTCACAACGCTATCTGGTGACTTGAAGTTACAGACACCCTTGTTTTTTTACAGAATTTTAAATAGAAATCAGAGTACTAAATATTTGCATGTTGAAGCTTTGCAAATAAACAAAAGTCTAATAATAGTTATAGGTCAATAATACATGTATGATCACCAGCATCTAAGAGTTAGGCTTGTAACAGAAAGCATTTCTGTACTTCCGAAAAAAAAAAAAAAAAGAACCTGGAAGTTTATGTTGTCAAATTTGGAGGGATGAGTGTTGGTATGAGAAATTACCCTGCAGGTCTCTTGTTACTTCCTTTTCCTGTGTTACTTGTGAGTTGTAGGTTTGAAGATAATTTCAAACAAAGCAGCATATTTAATTTCACTTCAGAAGCAAGGGATTTATTTAAAATAAAGCTCTCCTTTTCCTCATCACAAGCTGCTCTAACCCCTATTCCTGTTTCCCAGCCAATCTTTATTGGTCTGGCTGCAGGATTTTCCCAGTTTTAAGGTATTTAAGAAAGATATTTTCATTGCAACTGTGTGATTTTGGTACCACTATAAATGTCTCCTGTAATTCAGTACTAAAAGGCTAGTCTTTCGTTACTCTTGGGTAGGCTTTAAAATGAAATTGCTTCTTTGCATACGACACTGATAGTTATTCTTACTGAAGGGAAGCAGTTTTGGTTAACAGGGAAACATTGGCATTTATTGCAGTTTCCTAATCACAGGATTGAGTGGCATCGGGGCAAGTTATTTTTGCCTTAGTTAAGGGTGAACAAAATAGTTATTATATCTCCATATTGACTCACAGAGTCTTTCCTTTATGTTCTTTTTAATCCAGAAATTTTAATCCGAATTTAAAAAAAAAAAACAAAAAACTGTGGGCAAAGGACAAAAATCATTATATTTTTATAGGGGGAAAATGAATTCTACTATCTTTTGCTGAGACCCTAGCAGGAATACTGCATTGGCCAGGGCAAAATAGGAAAGCAGAATGCGAAGAGGAAGTGGTTGAAGAAAACCTATTTAAGGTAATTGATCCTTTCAGCCATTACCTTGCTGGTTAATGTCCCTGAAGTGACTGCTCATTGTTTAGTGCCCTGGATCATCCTCCAACTAGTGTGGACCACAGGGACACAGATGTGTTCCTGAGCCAGTCAGGTCAGCCCCAATTCCCGTTAAGATATTAAGGATATTAACAGCTGATAATACTTCTCTCCAGTAAACCAAAGTAATCCATTTTCACTACTGATTTGCTTGTGGGGGAGAGAGAGCAGCTTAAACACACTACTATTTTTTCCTTGTAGAATTGGACAAGAGCAAGGAAATAGGAGAAAAAATAGGCTTTTGAAAATACCCTCTGCCCCTGAGGGGTTTATACAGTTTTTATACACACACACACACACACACACACAAAAACACACACACACACACACGTGTATATATATATATATATATTTTTTTTTTCTTGTATTGCTTCAGGGGTCTGGTAGTTAAAAAGGAATAAAACAGATTAGTATGTGATATTCTCATTAATTATTCCCTGAAAGGATATTTATACTGTTTCTTATGAACTTTAGTAGGATTCCACGTGTAACAGTAGTGGGAACTTTGAAAGGTCCTAAGTAATTCCTTAGGGAAGTCTTAAAGTTACTTTAACCAAAGAAATGCTTCGCAGTTTTTTCAAAAAATGACTGTATCTCTTCATTATTGTCTTATGATGCTTTTTGAAAATTATAAAAGATGTGGCTCGTCTAGTCACTGTTTCTGCAAATGAATGCACAGGACTGATTCTTACAGATCTGAGGCAGGAAAAGTTCTGTGCAATTCTGTGAAAAATTAGAACAGTTTAGAACTGTGCGTGTGTTAAAACCATAGAAATATATGAAATGTATTGTTTAATTGTCTAGCTGAAATCACTGGGTAAAAGGCACATCTATTGCAGGTTTGTAACTCCCATGGGAGGTACTTTAAATGCATAACAAGAAAAGTATCTTAGCAAAAGAAAACTGCTTAGAAAATTCTGAGGAGTGTTAGGATTGTTTCAAAGCAGTGAACTTTTTGTTATGAGTGTGATCACTGAACAGTATTACCTGAATCTGCCGATTGCATCAGAGGGGGACCCCTCCTCATCTCTTTGTAAGATTTAACAGAGCTCGAGCTGCCTCGCTGAAGTCATCCTGGGATATGCATCACACACCCGCGAGCTCCTTCCAGGCAGCATCCGAGGAGGCTCTTTCCCACCATTTCATCACGGACCTAAAGGCCCCTTTTCTTGGTTGGCAGTGAGCGCAGTAGCTGGCAGGGCTTAGACATATTTACTCCCATTTGGCACTCCTCTCTTGCCTGGCTGCTCGCACAGCTCTTAGTGTGATTGAAAGAAGCGTGATCACTAAGATAAGTGCGATATGCTTGATTATCTGGCTGCTGCTCTGGAAATGCAGGTTGGCACTGACTCAGATGGGGACAGGTGCTATGGAAAGAACAGGATTTGCTCTGCAAAGCGCAGTTGAAACCCAAGCAAATGGTGCAATCCCCTCCGGAAAGCAGCGCTAACCCAGGGCAGGTCCGTGGCTGGTGGGCTGGCGTGCGCGCCCAGCCGGCGTGTCGCTGAGTCTGCACCTCGCGCCCTCTGCGCGCGTCATCGCTCCGCTGGCAGCGCGAGCAGCGCCGCCTCGGATTGGCACTGGCGCTGCTGTCCCAAAGGATTCACGAGCAGGCTGGCTTGCAGCTGCTGCATTTTCCACTCGTTAAATTGACAGTTACCTACTGTGTAGAGTTGCTAGGAGAAGGTGAATAGTCATCATTACAGCGAATGTCTCCCCTAACAACCTGTAGAGCTCTCTGATTCCTCTTCGGCAGGGATTTATACATGACTTCAGCACTGACTTTGCATTGTGCAGTCATAGTCTCGCTGATAGGCTGGTTGATATTTATTCATTAAGAATCAATTCAGGATCAGTGAAAGAGATGAAAGCTGTGGCATTTAAAACATGCGCCCTTTCCGTAGGGTGATAGTAGCTTCTACCATCTGCTTTCCTATTGCAGCCTGTGTCTCCAACCTGCCTTTCTTTCTGTCTGGATTGCTAAAGCCACTCACATTTTTCCTGCATAGCAATGAATCATAGTCCATTTTAAGGAATCTTTTGTGCTTCTCAGTATATTCCTACAACAGACCAAGCGCACGGTAGAGGAGCTTCGGTGGTCAGTCAGTCTGTAGGGTAGTAGCAGGCTCACGTGGATGGATTAGACTTGTGAGATGAGAGGAGCTGCTTGTGCTGCTCTGTGTGTGTGAGCGAAGAGTGGAGCTGTCTATCAAAGCAAGCAGCAATTCAGGCAGAATCTTCCCTCGGCTGTTGTAGCTCTGATGGGCTCTGATGGGCGAGCTGCTACCGTGTAGTGTTTGCAGATCTCCTCACACTGGTAGGGAATGAGGAATGCTTTTCCTTGCTGCTGAGCCTGACTGTGGCTGTCTCACTGTAGGGCAATAACCATGGGGGCTCGAGCTACGGACTCAACTCGGGATCTGGAAAGCACCTCTGTCAAGTACCAAATTGGAGGACATGCGGAGAAAATGTGGCAACGGCTCAAAGGAATGTGAGTAGTTTCTCTCCTTGGCTTTTGCCTCTTTCCTTGGGAAAGATTATTTTCATCTCTTTGTTAAAATGACTGATTACTAAAATGAGAGTGTGATTTCTAAGCAGTGATTATTTGCTGTTGCAATACAAATATATCTCTATGATATACAATGGTACTTAATATCTGTTACTGTGAAAGGTTCATTCATCTCATGTGAAAGAGGAGTAGTGAGAGCTGTTACCCAAATTCAAATGCGGGTAAGTCCTTTCAGGTTAGTATTTTCTTAGCTCCGATATGATTTGGTTAATGTTATGTTCAAAATCAGCCTTTCTGGGGCTGTTTCTTCATTACTGTCAGTATATTTAGGTAAGTTCATTATCACAGTTCCAGGGAAGATACTGATACTTTCCCTCTTGAGAATGCAGGTAAAGAAGTTTATTTTAAAAGGTACTTACCTATAAAAATGGTGTTTGGTCTCTTTTTTTTTTTTTTTTTTTTTTTTTGTAAACTGTTTTGATACTTAACAACACTAAAAATTGATTAAAGGACCATTTGAAGGGACCATCATTATGTACCTGCAGTGTGTAATTCAGTCAAATTAAATTTTCAGTATAGATTTTTGGTGTAAATGTAACTAAATAACTGCGACTTATCAGAGAAAACCAGTGTGTTCTTAAGTCCTCAAACATCAGTGTCTCAAATATTTGGGTTGTTTTTGTTCTAAAAGCTGCTGTCAGGATCTTAAAAATGAATAAACACATATTATGCTTGTTACTTTGGAAGCAAGGAAATGGCGTAATTAGTTTAGCTGGAGAAATACTGAGTTTCAAAAGGCATGAAATAAATTCTACAGAGTGCATCAACTGTCAAAGGAGAATATTTGATTGAAATCTATGTGTACTCCACAGCACTTAGAGGATTAGATGCACTGATCATGGCAACATCTGCATCCCCTATGCACTGGATAGAAATTCTAGCAGGCTGTGGGAAAGGAAGTCTCTGCTGTCTGCTTTCTTTTAGGCAAAAGTTGGTTTGGTTCACAGAGAAGTCAGTTTAAGTTGTGGTTAGGGTTTATAAGAACTCTGTGATATGCCTTTGAATAGGTGCTCTGAACCCTATCACTGCTCTGTTTAAGATTAGGCACTTTGGAAACCATTTTGGGCCTGGGGATCTCTAAAAACACCCAATGGAGCAAATATTTTCATTATTTTCTATTGCCACAATCTTGCTACTTGAGTTGCGCCAAGCAGAGAACTTCCTAAGTTTGTGCTGACTTCCATTAGTATAGGATTATGCTGCTACTTTTGTTTATTTTAAAAGTTCTGTATTACTACCAGTCTCTGTGATAGACGTGTGTTTTTTTTTTTTTTTTTTTAAACTTCCTCTGAATATTGAGTGGAATTACTTCATTATACAAACTAATGTAAATAACTAAACAATAATGCAACTGAGTGCAACCTTCAAGAAAAAACGCTCAAACCTTTGGGTATAGTTAAAGCAATGTTGGAGTTTGTGATTTATTAAGGTTAAATGTAGCTAAAGTTTGAAAACTGAAAATGGAGCTAGAGTTTGAAAACTGAAGACTGTGGCACTTTTGGTGGTACTGTGACAGTTTTGACTGCAGGACAGTGTACTTAATAGAAACAGGCCATACTGTTAGATAAGTACTGAACTGTCTATTCATCAGTCTTTTCAATGATTCATTTAGTACTTAATATGATATCAAATAAAGTCACTGATTAGTGTGAATATTCAATATTCTCAGTATTGAATGGGGGAAGTTTAATTTTTTGGGGAGCAGGTGCTATACTCAACTTACATTGTAAGCATCAAGTCACTAAGGAAATGAATGCATTCTATGTGGCAGTATGAAATTAGCTGGTAATTACCAATATGGTAATATGTGCTAAGGGAGAAGGACAGATAAGGTAGACTGTCACAGATAATTGCATATGAGGAAGAAGTCTTTTATGAATTATTATTCAGGAAAATAGGTTTGTCTTGGGAAGGGGAACTGTTAAGGAAACTGAATTTTGCCAGGGGAGAATGCTGGTCCTCCACTGATTGTTACTTCTGAAGTAACACCGGATTTCTTTTAGATATCCCTGCATAGTATTCAAAAATACATAGTAAATTCTTAATTAAAATAAGCTTGTTAGAATTTCAGCTTTTAGTATAGCAGATGTTTAATTATGTGTTTATCTGCAGAATTCCATATATATGAAACATCAATGACTTTTTTTTGTTTTGCTTTGTTCTATTCTATTTTTGTAAATGAACGATGTTATGTATGATAATTAAATTGAATGTTCTTAAGGATAATGAGAAATTGTCATCTGAATGAATGCTCAGTAAAAGTTGTGTGTTGTGAATGTGCTTGGATGAAAGAGCCTTTCTACAGTCTCCTCTGTATAAAATTGCATGGCCCTTGTTGTCCTAGTGCTCTCCTCAATGCTGGATGAAAGGTTGGGTGTTTCGGGTGGCAACAAATCTATACACAACTTTCACCCAGTCCCTGTGGCCTTGCGATAACTCTGCTTTCTGTATCATAACCTCCAATCCAACTCCTTTATCTTTACGTTGAAACTGCATCAATACTATCAGCAAGGAGACTCTCTAGCAATTAAGAAGAGAATAATTTGGAATTAATAATGATTAATTTCTGCAGGAGGGAGGATATAAACTATTTTAGATGCTAAAAGAGACTGACTAGCTTAGACTATGTTTGTTGATTTTGCAATGTTGCAGTGAAAAAACGTCAATTATTGCTTGTGTAAAAACTTCATAGAGGCAAAATGATTCCTAGTCACTGATTTGTGAAAACACAAGCAGCCTTCCCAGTGTGTTAGTATCAACTGCGGAGATAACTTTTCTATTTAAACTTGACAGAAACTGTCAAACGGAGAGACTATTCCCCTACTCTTGCTGAATTATCAGCAGGGAGAACGCTTTAAAAGGCATTCAATGCAGTCGCATTCAGCAGATCAGTCACAAAAAGCACCAAGATGGGTAAAACTAGTTAAGAAATCTTACTCAGTCATTCCCTCACCAGATGCGCAAATACTGGTGGAAAAACTGCAGAACAATTTCCAGAAGCAAATCCAACAAAGAGGTCTTTCCCTACTTTCTCCAAGTTCCTTGCTCACGTTATATTTTATACGGTAACTGGTGTTTACATTGGTTTCTTGCCCTTCTCTCTGCATTCAACTTGCCTAATTCATGAAAGTTCAGAAAAAAAAAATGAAGAGTTGTCTATCATTATCAAAGCATCACCTTTTGCAATATAAAGGCTTATAAATTTGTAAGTACTGAACAGTTAGAGAGGAGAAAAGATAAGCTTAGATCTGTAAGCTTATCTTCTCTATCACAGCTTTATAACTGTGATAAAAAATAGTTAGATAGAAATTGTCACTTCCTGGCAACTACATCAGGAGCAGTTCAAGTTGTTTTTTTCTCTTGATATGATGCCTATTTTTAAGGTTTCTTAATATAAAAAGTTTTCTTAAAGGAAAATCATAAGCTCTTACAGAAGATAATGTGTGAGCCAAGTCTAAATTGCACTTAAGTAAAGTTAAAGCTGTTATTTGTCAAGTATAATTCCAGAAATTCTCTGAAAAGAAAATTGAAGAATAATATAATGATTTACCTGTTGATGTTTATATGGCCCATTAGTGCTATCATTACACTAAGAAATGTTCCATTAAAAATTGTGAACTAATTTTTGCATTTCTGAAATCTAAAATCTGTTTCTTTGGCCAAGTAGTCAAGGTAGGCAATTTATATCTATGGTTTTGTAATCTAAATATATGTATTTAAATGAAATGCATAGTATGATAGATGTTATAATTTTCAGTAACTTTAGATGTTTTAGACATACAATTTTAGATACTTAAACTGGCATTAGCAATTTAGAGAACTCTGTAATCCAGTGATATTAGAATAATATATTTTTGTTGTCAGTATTTTAGCTATTCTTATGTGCAAGAGACATAGAATTATTTTTCCAATTGGTACTTACTTTTGCTGCAATTTCTGGTATGGCTGATGGTTTGGATGCATTGCTGGTTATTTTGATGAATTAGGACAAATGATAATCCTGTAATTTAAAGTGGGCAGGTTCATTGCCGTGCATCCATTCCTTCAATTTGCAGTCCCTTGCAGTAGAGCCTTCTATATGCACAAGTCATAATTTGCCTGTGATTCCCATAAGAAAAGCAGGAGTGTTTCTTTACAGCTTTCACAGTCTCTATATAATATAATACTGAAGTCCACTAACTCTAGGCCATCAAGTGTACACGTGCATATACCCCTCACACATGCTTCCAATTAAAGTTAAATACTTTAACTCAGAACACTGCAAGGAAAATTAAAGACATTATTGTATAAGACAGGCTACTAAACTAAAATTAAGTGGACTCTCAAACTTCTGTCATCTGTATTTCTGTTTAGTTTAGATGTTTGCATGCACTTATGTTACATCAAATACTTCTAAAGTTTCCTAAAAGGTGATTTCTTTGACTGTTTAATTCATCTTTTATACTCAGATCTCTGGCTAGGAATAGATTTCACATAATCCACTGCACAAATAGTGACTTCCCTCCTACTTTGAACCCCTGCCAGCTGCTTCTCTCATGCACCCTGCATTCAGATCAACCAGTTATTACAAGTGTTCGTTCAAAGCCCTCATTCTCCAGCTTAGTGGATAGCTGTGAAGCCTCCCACAAAGTGGTTGCCCATTTCCCAAAGCTTTTTCACCAAACCTCTGGAGTTTCCCTGTCTCTCCAGCACACTACTCCCACCTTTGGCTTTGTGTCTACAGCAGGGACCTGCAAAATGAAGTAAAAAAAATGCAGTATAAGTCTTGAATCTCCCTAGTGCACCATGGCAGACTGCTTTGCTTGCTGTCTGGTGGCAGCAGGCTTTTTGGGCTTTGTTTTTTTGCTTTTCCATACCATCTCATTTATTATTTCAAGTCACCAGTGCAGTTCAAGGAACTTACTAAAACAAGGCCTTAGAGAAAAGAGCTACAGTGGGAGTCAGAATTGTGTGTAAACTCAATCCTTTGATTTTACTAAAGAGATAAAAATGAGCCGTTGTGGCTAAAATAGGAGAAAAAATTGCACGCTGCTGTGGCTAAGGGAGGCTGGACAGAACTTGAATATAAACTGACAGCAGCGTGAATCAAGTTTCACCCTGGGTGAAGCTTAACAACTAGTCGAGCAGTCTTACAAGGTAAACAAGCAGTCCTCCTCCCAACATCGCTCTTCTATTTGTAAAGAGCTCCGTAAAGGCATTCGGTATCCCTCAAACACTGCTGCTGACTGCACAGTACCATGTGGCTCAAATCAAAGGCGCGCGTTCCCTGAGTATGTATATTTAAGGAACAGTGGATGTAAAGGAGTATGGGACTTATGCCTAAAGGTTTGCTTGATACTGCCGGGCTAATATGTGAAATTTCATCTGCGCAAGTCAGACTGCTGCGTAATATCTTGTGTTTATTCCTGTGGATTCTGATAGAAAAGTGATTTCCATACTGGTCCTCTGTGAACTGTAGGAGTTTGTTGGCCACAGGGTCCACAAAGGATGACCTTTTTCAGCAGCTGTGTTAGATTATGTTGTTCCCCGTGATTCATTCTTGCCTCCCAAGTCTTGTTGTTGCCTCTGTGCTATGTTTCTTAGCTTTTCCAGCTTGACTCCCTGTGAGGCCATGCAGGGAATTCTTCTGGATTAAAAATAACCCAGTAATATCTTTTTCTCTCTCTCTCTTTTTTTTTTTTTTTTTTTATCCCTACTGATGACTTTTAGCTTGAATCACTTCTATTTAGCTTTCTTGATTTCATTCTTTCTGCATTTCAGCGCACAGTTGCCTCCTTACAATGGAATACGCAGTCCAGGTGTGGGAACATCTGATTTCAAAGTGAAAGGAGGCAGTGCTGCCTGAGCTGGTGCAGTTCTTCAGCAAAGCAATCACAATTTAAGTCTAGAGTTTCGTGATAGAGTAAATCCTACTTTAGGGTACCTATTACTAGGTGAAAAATATGACAGCAAGTGTTGTTGCAAAAGGAACTTGTGCTGGTCACAATTTGTTCCATCATTTTTGAACGGTTAACTTTGCACTAGTAGATTTTATGAAGATCAAGTATTGTCTGTTTAGCTCACTCTAGTTTTGCGATGCTTCAGATAACATCAGTTCTCCTGCAGTCAAATAAAGCTGACCTAAAAGAAGTCCAGTATAAACATCTGCATTGTGTACTTTGGCTCATTCAGTACAATAGTAATCACATATTTGTACCTCAACTGGATCAGTTAAGTACTGCGGGGTAATCTATAACTAAGTCAAGAACTGTGACCTAAAATTCCCTAGGCTTATTGTTTGCCTTTGCTGCCTAAAGTTCTCTGTCACCACTGGCAGTGTTTTAGATGTCTGCAAACTGAAAGCAAAGAAGAAAATTACTTCACTGGAATTTGATTTTTTTTGACCAAGAATGCTCTCAGAATTAATATTCACTAGCCAAAAAGGCATTGCTTGTGGTCTGCACAATGAAGCTGGAGAGTCATGAGGTTCAATATAACAGAAGTTATGAGTGATATTGCAAAGAATTACCTGAAGTATTGCACAGATTTCAGTCAGTGCCCATAAAATGAGGAGGGGAAAAAGCATTTTGCAGTGTAAATTCATAAATAATAATACCGGTCCTGAAGAGGCTTCAACATTTTTAGGAATCAACAAGCACCAGGAAATAAATAAGAAAAGGCAATTCTGACTTATTGGCAGGACTGCAAATAGTGCCTATGATAGTTCAACCTAAAGATAGTTAGAGAAAGAGAATAATGAATTTTTAGGATTTCTGTTGTTTTGGTCTAAATCTTGACTAATAATTACTTTCTCGTTGTCAAAGAAAAACATTTAATTTTTCTGAAGATTATGTATGGAATTGTAAATTGTATAAAATCTAATTTTATGCCTGCCTACAAAAATGGAAATGACAGACCGGACAGGAATGGGCCAGTGAGCTTCTCTATTTGACAATTTAGGCCTTCCAGAGATGCCAATATGCTTTTAAGTATCAGCTGGAAAATAAAAAATGAGAGATAAATAGATTAAAGGTGATTTTTTTCCCAAAACTATTAGCTCTACTAATATACCTATCCTCAAAACTAAAAACTTCAAAAAACTTGCCAAAAAAAAAAAAAAAAAAAAAAGAGAGAGAGAAGAAAATATGATTTTTGAAGATTTCTTTCTTGATCTAATATTTACTGCTTGATGGCATAAATAAATGTTTGTAATCATGATAATTCAGTATTTTTTGCCTGGTTTTGTTGCTATTTGCTTAAGGAGTTTTTCAGCCTTGGAGGATTTATTATGTCTCGTCAGGCCTGTTGAATTACAGCGGTAGCAACTTTCCAAACACAGGGCACATATTACTTGCTGCAGAGTATTTAGCAGGGAGAGAGCTAAAGGAGCTTTGTCTATACAAGTGCCTGTGCTCCATTATCTATTGTTTGACATTGGCTGCAATTTATTTGACCCAACCCTTTGGCAGCCTTTTGTTGCCCTCCAAAACAAGTAGCCTCCAAAAATATTATGTCGACATTTAAATGTTGTGAATTTCTCTGTTAAATAGTGTGTTTGGAGGCAGTTCCATTTGAGTGGTTCACTGTTAGTGTAAATTCTGCCAGAAAGACACTAAGGAACAGAATAGCTGAGAATATTTACTTTCTTTTGTTCATATACAG
The DNA here is from genome assembly GCA_034781795.1 of Crypturellus tataupa. Taxonomy (NCBI): domain Eukaryota; kingdom Metazoa; phylum Chordata; class Aves; order Tinamiformes; family Tinamidae; genus Crypturellus; species Crypturellus tataupa. Next base: position 1,812,054 of record JAWLRI010000251.1, read on the forward strand.
CACTGGACTATTGTTCTCTCTGTGTAAACTGAGATGAAATACTAGTGTTGCTTTTTTCTGCTCTTTTGTCTGCAAAACTTAGTGAAAATCAATGATGTGTAGCATCAACTACACATCAGCTTTACCTGCAGTTATGTGCAGTGAAATGTTTTTTACTGTTTGTTTTGAATAGTTTCTTTCTGTGTTTGTAGTTTGTCATTCCTCTTGGATATTTCAGCAGCTTTCCTTTTCATTTTTACTTAAGGCACAATGAAGGTTTGATTTTATTATTATTATTTTTTGACTGAGAAATGTTATTAATATCACTCATTTCCTATACCAGAATACTTTCTGTTAAGATAACCGAGAAGCCTGCTTGAGAGGGATGCCAAATACCCTTGGCTCCCCTGGATTTCAGTTGGAGCTGCTTTTGAGAGCCCCTTTTATCATGGACATATTATTTTCTGATGCACAGGCAACTGCACTACAAACAAAAAGGCCTCTTACCTCATTTGTATTGATTTCCATTAGAGTGGGCTGAAATACAGAATTCCAGTTTGGGACCAAATTAGATATATTAAAATATAGTGAAACTAGCCAAATTAAATTCTCAGAAGAATGAATATTCTGAATTTTCTTTTAAGTAATTTGAATCAGTATTCTTTCTGACTTCTTCTGCTTCCAAGAACATAAAATGAAGTGTAAAGTACGACTTTGAAAGCTAGTGGTTCTAGCATCCCTGTATGGCCAAACATGACTGAGAATACACCTCTGGGTGACCCAATGGACAAGCTGCCTATAATAAGGAAAGCTCTGAGATAGAAATAATTTTATGAACAAAATTTTTGAAAGCTATGCATAAAATTCAAAATTTTCCATCAGAGGAAATGTCTAATCAGAAAAATATCGACAGGTTCTGAGTTTATTCTTTTCAGCTTAACTAGAAAGCTGTAGCAGGTCTTAAATTTTATGGGTAATTACCTCCCCATCTAGCAGGAAACTCTAAGGTATCACAGAAATTCTTTTGTGATCACGATTATTATTCAATAGTTTGAAATACGTAAGTCTCAATAGCTACCAAGAACTCTACCGCAATAGCGGCATCAGTTAAAGCTTAGAGAGAAGCCAGATTTAAGGAGTATTTCTTAAACTGCTGGTGGCAATGAGGTGAAGATGTAATGACCTTTTCCCTGACATGCACTGATGTGACAAGGAAATTATTCCTGTTTTAGTTCTGTACCGCTCTTGAGCAGACATTAGAACAAAAAAGAGGCTATGAGTTAATTTACCTGCGATGAGTGTGTTTATGGATGTATGTTTGTGTGTATATATAGAGACATTTAAGAGTGTTTTACAGATAAATACGTATTTGTTTTTATTCAGCTTGTTTACAAGTACGGTTTAATAATGAACATAAACTTGTGTCTTAACCGCTAAATACAATGTATATATTTGAGGCTTTTCACAGCGCTGCATTATTTGTATTTCCCTGGAAAGTATTGAGCACTCCCTTCCTATTGTCTCCATGAAGACTCCTCAAAACTGCATTTTTTTTCTTCTTTTAATTGACTAAAATAATATGCTTACTATAGTTTTACTTTCAAAGGTATGTAGATGACAGGAAATATTACATAAAGTGCTGAATATATATATATATAAAAGGAGTGGAAAGATTTACAATCTTTCTTCAGAACAAGTTTATTTAGCTCTACTAGATGCTTTCTGATTTGTGTAGACTTTATAGTATTGTGTGCTTAGCTTGAAATGCCATGAATAAAAGCATTTGGTTTATCTTGGGCCTTTGACTTCAAAGTGCCTTTCTTTGCAAATTGATTTGATGTGGTTATTTCTCTGGAAGTAGAAACATTGGTTTATGTGGGCCTTTCACTTTGAAGTTTTCTAAACAGATTGATTTAATATTGGTTGTGGCTCTGGAAATATTTAAAAATATTTGTCAGATACATGTCAAAACTAAGCATGTTAATAACATTCATTTAAATAGAAGAGTGATAACTGTCATGGAGTTTTGCTTCAGACTGAGAAGTACTTAAATCTGTTTTACTTTGTTCTCTTGATTCATAGTTCAGTTGGCCATTTTTTACCTCGTATGACCTATATCAAGAAGTGATTTCTTCTTTGTTTGATTCATAGATGTGTAAACATGTAAAATGTAGATTACCTATGCATGAAAGTGTTAAAATATTTTAGTTCATCACACTTTCAAACCAGAAACATGAATGGCTTCTTAACTTGTATTAAAAAAAAATGTGAAGTGTACTTATTAGTTTTCCACTATTAAGTGGATTATGTCAGATGATCTTCCGTTTGGTAGGAAATGAAAGATCATTAATGGATTTCTATCCTATGAAACAGAAATTGCATTTCCAAGAATGCCAAACAGAAGATTCATGAGCTGTTATGGGTCAGACCGTATGATTTGTAATTCTGGTTTAAAATACCAAAATTTTCCCCTTTTGTTCTCCATTATTGTGTTATTTTATCCTTGGTACTCCAAGAAAAAGAATGTACATAAGTACATATATACCTATATACAAGAGGTGGCTCATATGCTGTGTGATACTGAATATTAGCAAAGAAAAAAACGATTTGTCCGCATAACAGACGCGGGGTGGGAAAAATGTTTTAAAAATGAATGTGTAACAGCTGCATGCCTGCTTTAGAGCTAGATACAGGATAAACACAGGATATGAGTATCTCAGAAGATTATGATAGTTTATAGATAAATCCAAACTTTCTGAGTGGCTCCTACCGTTGTAATAGCCTAAAATAAAGTGTTGGGTTCAAACACTTAGACTCTTTTGGAGAACTAAGTTGTGTATAAGTCTAATGGAACTATGACAAAGCACATCCTGATGTTGCCTAAAATAAATTCAGTGTTTGATTATCTGGAAGAATTAGGTAGCTGACATGGGTATATGCCATATCAAGTCATTTCTGTCACATGTTTCTTCATTAAGTCTCCATTAAGTCACACTCAACTTTGATCAAATTAATTCTGGACACATGTGAGACAGTGGATCTTAGCATTAAGCCATTAGAAGAATTTTTTCTTTTTTTTTCCTTTTTTTTTTTAATCACAAGATTTTATTCAGAATAATGTAATGCCTCCTTGTGTTCCCATGTAAGATGCAAGCAGCATGTAAACAATGGAAAATGAGTTAAAGTATATAACCTTCTACAAGTCTTAAGATCTTTTAGTTTGAAAGTTTAGAACATTTTTGTCCGGAGTTCAATATTGAAATCTTCTCTGCTTTGGGAGAGGATGACTCAGAAGCTGCAGAGTCCTTGAATGGTGTTACTATTTAGGTACATATGGTTATTAATTGAATCCGAACTTTAATATGTTTTGAGCTTTACTTAATATGTTAAATGTAATCTGAAACACTTGCCTAGTTTGAATGAACAGAGAAATGGAATGAAACTTTATATTTTTAGACAGCTTCTGTGGAGGAAGGCTTCAAGGGGAAGGATCTCAAGGAAAAGGTGGATTTCATAGTACATTCAGAGGTTTGCTAGGGTATTTACACCACAGTAATGAAATGCAGTATTGCATCTTTACATACTGTGAGTCTGCATTGAAATAGATCCAAAAATGGTGCTACGTAAAGCTCTGTACGGACAGTGTAATATCCCACAAGTGACAACAGATGCAGTATCTCGTATAAGTGTGCTCTTATCATTAGACAACGATTAACATTATGATGATCTTCTTGGCATAGATGTGTTATTTTTCTACATTGTGCAAGCTATATTAAATCTGTCTTTATCTGGCACCTATGCTTTGCTGAAATTGGCTGACTATCACATACATGGAACCAATTCCAGCTTTATACATGGGCATGAGTACAGAAATCTCCATATGAAAATTAGTTCTCACAAGAGAGCTGCTGCATAATGTAATGCTATATCTTTCAGCAAAAAGTGCTTCATGATTTCTTACTAATTAAGTCAATTGTTTTTGTCCAATCCATTTGATTGCAATATTTAAAGGCATTCCGATTTCTGGTTGTTCTACAGCTTAGTGATACAGTCTCTAAGAACAGAATATTTCATAGCTTTATGAGATTGCAGTTCAGAGATTAAGAAACTGTCAAGATCCAATGATTCATTCCTAAAGGTAAGATGTGGTTTTGGGCTACGGCTTTTGCTGAAATGGAGAAAATGAAGCATCTTTAGGGGCCTCGAATGAGCAAAAAATATGTATGTAGTAGATTTTAAGGCAGGCATAATTTTCATATTGATAGTATGCCCATAGATCATGGACCATAGAACTTCAGTATCTAATTTCTCCATCAGGTCCCCAGTATAATAAAATTAGCCTTGTTCGGGTCTCACACCGTTTTTTTTTTTTTGAGTCAGTTCAATTAAAACACAGCAAATCTGACATCAAAATAAATTTATTATGACAAAACTATGACAGTTCATTATGGAAACAGTGGAATTTGGCTTCTCCTTTTTAAGAACACTGAACTCTTTCATATATCTTACCATTTTTTTAATGTTAGTTGTTACTGGATATGATTCTTTTCTGACGTTGGTCGATGGGCAACCCACCTGAAAGGACAAGAATGCTGCTTTTTTGAAACATGTTTACCTCTCCTTGTCTATCACTTGGCTGCAGCTACAAGTAATAACAGAGAAACAGATTGCAATGAATTTGCTATTTACTGCCATGCTTTTGGATTTTTGCCACTCTCACTACTGAACTATATCTTTGCAGTCAGACAAGCTAAGGATCAGTCCTCCTGCTCACAGGCACTTGGTTGTATCCCAGTTTGTCATTTAAATTTATTTTTAATTGTAAAATCAACAGATTATGATTTGTTTTGAGATCTTCATGAATAGATCTCATCATGTTTAATGCAGCTGTGAAACTTTCACTGTGCAGATAAGGCAGCTGAAACCAATCAGTTGCACAGCATCATGCAGGCAACTGATAACAAAGCAGATGGTAGAAATGAGGCTTTTGGACTCCCAGACACATGTTTCTGGACACACTATGCTTTCTAGCTTTGTTGCAGTTTTGGTGGACTTCATTTTTAATTTTATTTTAGCAGTTTTTGTAGAATAATTTGGGCAATGGGAACGGAGAGGAGAGGAGGGATAGATTGGAAAGGACAGTGTTTATCTATTGCTCTCCTGCTTAAACCATATAATTAATTGCATTCTAGTCTAGCACTACGACCAGCATCATATGCATAATATCGTACAATATCTGGTACAGCAGGAGAAGAACACACTGTATTAAGCAGTGAAGCCTTAAACTTTAAAGTTTAACTTGCATTTTTCTAGGTAGCTGAAAGCATCTTTGTGCTTTTCACTGTACACACTCAGCATTCTAAAAGTGTGTAACAAGTAAAGGTTAGAAGTTTGGGGTTTTTTTCCATGCTAAGTTGCCTCAGAGGAAAGCGTCAGAAGCACAAAAGTCTTTGTTTCATGATTAAATCCAGTCTTGCCTACTGAAAGAACTCTTTTACTTTGTCATGCCTTTTACAAAATGTTTATTTTCTCATCTCTAATAATACAGTTCTTCTAGTTTCTAGTCCTCTTTCGTACTGCAAGTCACATCTTAATATTCTGGTTCTAGAAGCTGCCATGCCTTAATGCATAAAGAATTATTCTTGTCTGTTACATGTGCGTGAAAGATGTTTTACTCTGTAAAATATCTCTGTATGAAAAGTAGACTGCTAATGAGCCCGTGTAGGCTATCAGAGCAGCTACCTTTTAATTTTTTTTATTTCATTATCTAGAGAATGGAAAATGCCTATATATGAGATTGCAGCTACACAGTTTGCCTTGTCTCTGGAAATGGATTCTGAAATGGCAAATGAACATTGCTGGAGCAGCAATATGCGGTTATGCAACCATAACACTGTTACTCAGATACTTCTGTGGCATGGCAGCCTTTCTCTGTTCACATTAAAAAAAATCATAGCAAATAGGGTAAGGCTAAAGAGTCACATTTATACTCTAAGACGAATTATTAACACAGGAAGTGATCTCAGTTAGCTGCATCATTTTAAATCCACATCTTTGGATACCACGACACCTACCTCAGAAGTCAAGGTAATTCCTTCTCTCTTACTCACCCAATGTATTTTTGAAAAGGAGGCTTGATTTTAATCCAGCTCATTTTAAGGAATCTGGATAATTCCAGGGATCTGTTTTACTGGCACAATTAAAGGGATAATGAATTGTGGCACAGGCCAGGAATGAGCTGTCAGTGCAAGGCTGTGAGTGTTACTTAATGCACAGCTGAAGCTGGTGCTGGTGAAACTAAATCCCTAAATTGTATTGAAGGGCCTGTCCTTCACTAAAGCTGACAAACAACAGGAATCGTTATCCACGGTGCTGTGTCCGTGCTGAAGCGGTGTTAAACAAAATATCAGATTGTTGCCTCCCTCCCTCAGTACAACTGGAACAATAGAAAACAGTGAATCAAAGACCAATGTTTTACATTTGCTTGGCACCATGCTAACTTAATCAAGAATGAACTTGCTCAAGGATTTTTTCCATAGAAATAGGACAACAAGACATTCTGGTACCACTCCCAGAGTATGACTCACAAGGCGAAAGCAGTGGAGAAAGAGTGTTTTTTCCTTCCACAAAATCACTCGCTTCCTTTCAGGGTTTATATACACTTGTTCTTCTCTCTAAATGTGTTATATGATTCTCTTCCTATCAATATTTGATAGGATTGTCTTTAAGGTAGAAGACAGTAATATTGAATGGAATGGGATTTCTTCAGGCCTTTTTCTTGCAAGATACATGGGTACATTCTTTCTGTATTTAGTCATTTCAGTTCAGCACGAAGTCCTGATGTGCTTGCAAGTTCTCTTGGCTCCTTAGTAAACTATTTGGTTCTAGCAAAACTGACCAAAAAATTACAAGTCAACTCTTTTTCAACATTAATGTTTTAGACTTAGGAAATGTTATGACTGGCAAGTCTTTGCTTGATGGTTAAGGTACTTCTCATTCAAGATAAACACAAATGCTATTTTTTCAGTCTTCCCTCCCCCCCAGCCCCGACTTGAAAAAATGCTAGTCAGTTATGATCAGTCATCTGCTAATCAGTATTTTGTTCAGATGGCTTTCCACTTAAAAATGCTGACCCATGTCTTTGTCCTACTCATTACTGAATGATTAGATTGCAAAGTCCTAAGCTCGCATTAAGATATAATTATTAGGATAACTTTAGTATAGCTTTATCCTCTTGTTAAAGCACTGTTTTCTCCTCTGATGCCATTCATTATCAAATCACTTTTTCACAATAATCAAATCACTTCTGAAACATTTTAGGTAGTACTTTGAGTACATTGGCACAAAAATGTTAATGTACCTGCTGCTATTAAACAACCACCTGTTACCCTGAGAGGAAGAAAGTGCATAAGTAGCTGACCTGGAATAAAGACTTAATTTTTAGTGTCAGTTGATTTACTTTTGGTCATGTTGCGTGCGTGTCATTGGTGGGTGGTCCATTCATATGTCTATGCAAGAACAAAGGCAGTAAAAATGTATTTTAAAAAAAAGAAAAAATATTTTTTGAAACATGTAACATATGCTAACACTAAATTATCTGCATTTGTTTATATGCCCCTCATTTTGTTTTATCTGCAAAAGAAAGAGAAAAAGCAGGAAAGAATGAGTTGCATGTTTGTTACCACCAGGACACACATTCCTTGTGACTGCTGTTGACTGTGGGTATGTCTAATCACATGCGCACAGTGAAGCAGGGTTTATCTTTAGTGTTGGTGAAGCTGAAGGCTGTATGTTCTTGATAACTCCAGGTGTCTGTGATGTCATTTTTATTGGGAAGTTAATGCGTCTTTCATTTATTCTAATGCTTTACCCCATCAGCTGGTCTGTGGACTCAGCTTCAGAAAAATGATAACTGACTCTACCCATTCTATCAAAATGGGATGTGCCCAAGTGCATCTTCAAAGGACATTGGAGCAGTCTTTAGTTAAAGATGACTGAACAAGTTCTGAGCTCCCACCCCACCTCATCCCAAGAAAAAAGTATTCTGGGCAATGGCCAGACCTGGAAAGGAGCTCTAGATTGAGTTCACAAAATGCCATTTTAGCAAACCCAGGTTTGCTAGTAAAAGCAGTATTTGCATAGAAATTTTTATATTGAGTGTCTGTCTGTTTGTATACTATAATCTTGAACCCTCTATATACTCACGTAGACTAAGCTGTCAATATGACTTTCCCAGATGAACATCCAAGTAGGCGTAAATGCCATGATAAGCATGCTGTCTTCATGGAGCACAGAAAGCTATTATCTCCTCTTTCCTGATTCTTATGTAACTATACTTTTGACTGATAAAATAGAATAAATATTTATTTTTTTCCCCATAACTAATTGTGTTCATTTTAGGCTCAATAGAGGATGACAGTTTATCATAGAGATATTTTTGCTTGAAAGTATCAGATAAATCTGAATGATTCGATATTTAAATGAATTTGAATGACTTAAAGTAATAGATCACTGAGGTTAAATACACTGCTATAAATTCACCAACATCAAGTGACTGTCAGAAAATGTGGACAAATAAATGACTAGGATACTTTCTTTTATAAAACAATATAAAAAAATGAGAAGAATCATCTCTAGCAATAGAAGCACTGCTTACTTTGCTAAAAGTATCTCTGAGTGGCTGGAGAGAGACTCATACACTTTTTTTTTAAAGAAAAAAATAAGTATTAACACAGGTACAATTCATATTCATTTTAGATTTTTCATTCGTTTGCCCAAATAAAATAACATTGCATAATAAGTAATAGGAAAATGCACAGGAATAATAAAAAGTATGGCAGGAGATTGTTACTTCAGACAATTTGAAGTGGAGAACTAGAGATTATATCTGACATAATATTCAGCAATTTAAATTTGTGATTTTTACATTTTTATTTCTAAATGCAACACTTTGGAATTATAGGGTCTAATATTTGATTTAAGCTGTCAGTATTTGATGAAATTCACATGTTTGTAATGTTTTAAACAATCTGACAGATGTTTCAATTTTAGATTTTTAAGTACAATTATTTTCACTGCTTGTGTTCTTTATCTTGATGCATTTTCTCCCGTGTAGTGATATAGAATGAGGCTTCTCTCACCTTAAATAGTCCTTTTGCTTCTGGTGTTGATCTTGGCTACCTAATCATAGAGTGTATCTTCAAGTATGCATACTTCTAAAGAGGTTTGGATTATTTATTTAGGTTATATGCAGAAAATTCTGTAGTGCGTTCACATTTGAAACTGAAAGGTTGGAACTAAATTAACTATATTTATTGCCTTCTTAGAACAAGATAATTGGTATATATTTTTTTCTCAAGAAACCTTATAAAAGAAACCTATAAAGTAAATCTAAAGACTGAAAGATTCCATATGCAGAGGCTAAAATTTCTAGCTACTCCGCATCAGAACACATACCCAAAACTGATCACATACTCCAAAACACTGAAGAGATAGTTTTACAAGCACTGCTTTTATGAACAGTGATGTTTTGCTTTAGAAGCATTCATCTTAGTTCTTCTCTATACAGCATGCTTAACGTTTTTCGTTTGTTTATTTTCTAGAACTACATTTGATGCTTTTCCTTTCACTTTTTTGGTGATAGTTGTGAAAAGTTTAAGTCTGACAGTTTAGGAGGAACCTCAGGCTCCCTCTCTAGAAGGTCTTGGACTTTTGTTGTCATTGACTTTTCTCTGTCTTTTTGTGGAGTTGGTCTGTTACATTACTCTGTGTGCCTGTTTTAACCCTTGGTCTAGAAAAATATGCTTCAGCTTTTTGGACATTTCCCAGAATAAAATGAGGATAAGCTCCAAGATCCTAGTTTTAAAATAAGACCATCAAGAGAGTATGAAATGATGATCTTTTCCTGTGTAATTTCATTGCAGTCACCATTCACTGTCTATTTGTACCCTTTAAAGATGTGCTAAATACTGTAACTTCAGAAAGTTTTAATTTTAACTTAATTAAAAAAGCAGCACAGGTTTGTGTTTTTAGCAGAAAACGATACTGATTTCCAGGACTCTTACAGCTTCCTTTCTTAGAATACAAGAGAAGTTTCATATCTATTTAAAAATTCTATATGTTGAAATTAGACTATCTGCTTTCCAGAAGAAGGTGTGTTTGCCTGTCTAGCTCCAGTATTGGTCATTATTGGACACTGACTCTCAAAGTGTGAAGCCAGCATAATTACTATCTCTTTTAAAGAAAATGTTTGTTACTATCACTCCTATAAATATTCCCTAGCAGAGGCCTATAGGAGAAACATGGAGTTTAGTTTTAACCTGATGTAGTTGTAATTTCACCATATTCTGAACTTCATAAAAATAACTCAAAGCATAATTGCTTCTTTGTATTTGATTCAGACTTGGTTTGGTATGTTTATCAGTGTGCTTATTTCTCAAATAATAACTAGCTTATATTGTAAAATCCACTTTGAAAAGAAGTCAGCTTTTCATTCTGTTTGTATAGCACCAGTTACCGTGATATCTTTATTTATCACTGGGAACTAGGTACCATTGTAAAAAACAAATGACTCAAATATGTTGAATATGTTAAATGAATTTTTTTTCTAAGGTATTATAAATAACTTCTACATTAGTGAAAAATTTTTACTCAGTAAGTAAATGATGTTATTTTAGTACTGCAGTATTTTTTTTCCTTGCTGAGGTACTAGTAAAGCTAAAGGAATCAAATGTTGTGTAAGAAAAGAATTTTGAAGCGAGACAGGAGGGAGGAGGGAATAACTTAAATGGAACTAGTAAGGGAGATAGAAGACCTAAAACTCCCAAACTATTTTTTATAGAATTGGTTCTAAGCTATATCTAAATCCCTCCAGTGTATGCCCAGTGGCTGACTAATTTTGGTACGACAAAACAGTCTTCCAACTTTAGAATGAATAATATTGTCTATCTAGCAGGACTCTGTCAAAATATAGATATTTCCGTGCTTCTTTTTCATCAGGAAAATAAATAGGTGGATGTTTCATGCGTTGTGGTGTTCAATTTAGAATTTTAGAAGGATTTGTCTTTTTAATTTTCGTAGTTATCAAGAAATTCTAGTGGTTAAAGTAGATTTCTTTTTCAATTCTCTGTTAGAGTTAAGTACATAACTGGGAAGAGCTCTTGAGTGGCTCCTGTGTTTCTACGTGTTTCTTTAGAGTCCAGAGTAGTTACATCTTTGACCTGTTCTCTTGTTTGGCTTGTGACATTTCAGAACTATTCCTCCTTCCTCTCACCCTGAATCAATGTTGTTAGTGAAGGATGGGTAAAGAAGGTTAATCTTCCTATTCCCGTTTTTATGACTTCAATTTAATTTATTGAAACTGTGTTCCTTTCATTGTCACGTTGCTTAACTTGGGAAATTGCACCATGGTGATGGGAGAGAGGAAGCAATTTGACTTAACTTCAGACTCATCTAAAGATATTCTTCTATTTAAAAAACTAAGATGTTGATAGTGAAACAAATTATGCATAACCTTGTGATTTAACAAGTCAGCCTGGTCAAGTGTAGCAGCTCTCTCCTAATGCAAAGCTCTTCAGTATTTCTCACTGTGATTTGAAAGTTTATTTGCATACTGACTGAGCAAAAAGTCTGATATCATAGATGGAGCTTGTCAGCAAGCTGGCAGAACATAAGCTTTCCTTTCCTGGCACAGATCACATTAAGAAATTTATCAGGGAATATTGTGCAGACTCCAAATCTGTCAAAAATATGAATGATAGTGTGACAGAAACCACCTGCATAGCTCATGATGTTCTTGGATCAAAGCACCAGCAGGAAATTGCTGCAGTATTACAAATATTAAGTGTGTTTTTGGAAAAAAAGCAGAAACCTTGAAGAGAAGATGATATTTGCCTTTTATCGCTTTAAAGCAGGTCCTCAAAACTTATATCAAAGGATATACTGAATTTGTAGAAACTGCTACTGAAAAATTGTAAGTTATATGTGCACAAGTTGACAAGAACTATATCAAGCAAAAGCTTCTGATATATGAGAAGAATGAAAAAGATATTGTTAGATGTTACTGCATGGGGGAAACTATGATAAAAACCTCACTGAGTTTTTGAACATGAAATATGAAACAACAAAGAAAAAAGAAAAAAAAAGAAAACAGTAGACAAAAAAGAAACAACTAGTTCTTGAAAGCATTTTAATCTGTAAAAATCAAAGCACCTTTTACAGGAAAGAAAAAGAGGAGGGTCATTGATCCCCATTCATCTGAGATGGTCATGTCGGAAAACTAGTTTTAGCAAAGGATTATGAAAGGCTTATTATCAGAATTAAAAGATGAATCTAATAGCTCTGAAGTCCTCCATTACAGGGCCATTTCTAATCAAGAGTTTGCAGAATTACTAATTCACTGCAAGAGCATATATTGCGCTGGAAAGCAAAATTAGAGTTCGAAAATACAGATATGGTTTAAAAAACATAATGCTGTGGTCAGGCTTCTGCCACACTTAGGCAACAGTAATGAGCTGTAGAAACACAGGGTGGAGCACAACTAGCTAAGTGGCAAGTCCACAGAAAAGGATCCAGAGGTTAATCACAAAGTAGAACAGAAGTCAGCAGTGTTCTGCTCTTTCAAAATAGGTAAAATGTCAGGCTGGGAGATATAATCCATGTTGCCACTTTTGTGATAGGAGTATACACTTTTTCCAGGGATATATATATATTTTTTTTTCAGGAATACACACTTTTTTGTACTCTTTCGACGTGATATAACTACTGCAATTCATGCATCTCTTTCCAAATAGGGACCCTGTCTTACCTTGCTTGTATTGCTTCCAAAATACCTTTTTTTTTTTGGTATGTGCTGATTTTGAGCTTTGTATGACTGCCACAGTTTTTGTTTTAAGAGATTTTGTCCTTTCTAATAGTCATGGTGTCAACTGGTAGCACAAAATATGCTTTACATGCAGATTTGCAAATAAATATCATCATTTGCAAATTCACAGTTAATTGGGTCGGAAGCAGATACAAAATCTCTTAGTAATCTCATACTGAGATTTTTACTGAGATCATTTTGTTTTTTTAATCGGAGAATCAGACTATGTGTTAATGAAAGACTAAATCTGCTTTTCCTTCTTTTCAAGGATATTTGTTCGCTGTTTTGAGATGTACAGCTTTAGGTGGAGTATAGTTTTCTTCAACATCTGCAATGTAGTCTCCTGGTTACTCTCCTCACCTGATGTAATAGCAAACTATGAGAATACAAAATGCGTCAGGTCCAGTTATTGTAAGAACTAAAGCAGTTTTCTGGCGTAGTCTCTCACTGCTGACAGCCATTGCTTGCAAACATCAGTAAAACATTATTTTAATCTACAACTATTTCTTGTGTTTTCAAAGAGCCTCAGCTCTGTTGGACCTTTAATGGCTTCCTTCTTTCAGCCAGGTAATTTTTTTAATTCTTTCTACTTCTGACACCTTCAGCGACTCGGAAAGCCTGCTTCATCTTTATCCCATATCCTGGCTGTGTAACATGAGTATCTGCACAACACAGTAACAGTTTGAACTCACTCATGAAAACTGCCCTGTAAATAAGTTTCTCCACACTAGAAGAATATCCTCCTTCTAACATAAACAATGAGGCTGACACAGGAATATGAAAAACAGAAGTTAGGAGAAGTGGAATACACCTTGTTTTTATACAGACACATATTCTTGCTATTTTAGTTTTTCCTTTTCCATGTTTTCCCTGTTTTTTTTCCTACAAATGATCATGCCAAAACAGATTTAGACAAGTAGACTCAAGTACCCTATAACATTTTCTTTAGGTTTTTGTGGGAAGTTCTTCTGTATCATGATTTTTCAGTTGGTACCTACAACCTTCATGCAAGAATCATTTCATGGAAGTCAGAGTACTATAAAGCTATTTACATAACTTATTTGGATAAAAGGATAATTAAATAGCATTGCATTGATCCCAGTGAGAAAAAATGCTTAACATTCAGTGACATTTTACTGGCAGAAGTCATGTGGACACAGATACCTGCTTGTATAGAGTTAGGAGAAAAGACAGGTTCATAAATGTTCCAAATGCTCTATAAGTGAGGCTGATCAGTGAACAATTAAATTTTGTTACCTACCATATAGTCATTAATTATAATATTCTCCTTTTGTTTTACATCCTATTGAATTGTTCACCATTGTTAAATACTTGATTACTTGTATCTGCAGAGAAAGGTCATTCTCTACAATAAAACAGAATTATTATATGGTCGTTACATTTTAAGATTTTAGTTTATTGTGATGGCATTGAAAAATTTGCTTTTCCTTTGAAATAAATATTGGGGTGGTTCTTCAAGTAAAACTCATTTGGGATTAAAGAAAAAGAGCATCTGTATGAATCTAATACAGGGAATGTTCAAGCACTGAGATTCAGGAAACAGCAAGCTCATTCTGCAGAGCTCGGGAGCAAGACACAAAATGTTGACAGGTGAAGCTTGGCTGCTAAAAGGTTGATTTGACCTGTGTGTTGTTGCAGTCTAAGGCTGGGAGAAGGTATCAAGCTAAGTGCCAGGTGCTGCGCTCTGTGCTGAGTGGAAGTGCTAGAGGCTCTTCTGCTTAGTGTTCCTGTCTGTGAGCCGACTGGTTGTGAGCAACATTAGTTAGTTGTCTTTAGGGATCGTATTCTTCCTACGGAAATTCCTCACTTGAGAAATGCGAATGGGCTTTGCTAATATTTCTGGAAGCAGATCTTACAGGTGTTGTCCAAGTTCAGGGCTCCTATGGGGGTTAGAATTCCTTTATGTAGAGTGCATTTTCCTACAGGTTTGCTTCAAGATCCCCTGAAACCTGGTCCTTTATTGGAATAGGTGTAGTCCCTTCCTAAGTATTATCTCCAATTACTATTGTTGTTTTCCACCACAGTTAACCCGAGTAGATATGGATAATTGTACAGGGCATATGGTTTTACACAGACAGCTTATTTGATGACTACCACTCGTTTTGCTCTTTGAGGACCAAACTGGAAGAGAGATAATTGTGCAAATAATGCTGACGTTATGCTGATGTTACAGCAACTTCTCCCTGGTGTGAAAAAGACTCTATGGGTTTTAAAATGTCTATGTATTGAGTGGAACTCATGGTGGGAAGTACTGAATTCTTAGAAGGTTGTTTTACTGCATGGCTTAGTTTTCTGAGTTGGGCCTGTTAGTTGATTAGGACTAGGCACATGACCACAGACATGTCATATATTTCTTGTTTTATGTATCCAAGGCCTGAATATTCAAAAACATTGAATAAGGAACAAAATAGAAGCCTGATAGTAGCAGAACTGTTGGATGCTTGACATCCCCCAGGGAACACCTACTGGATTTCTGCAAGAACATCATTTTGCTACACCTGCAGGATATCTGGTGACCGCTGTTTGCTTGGGCTGCATATGGTGATCTAGAATACGTTCATTCTTGTTCTAACTCGTCTCTTCAGGGTAGTAGCAGAGCAGCGTTAATGAATGTACAGATCTCTATGCTTACCTTATAAATTCTACTACAAGATCATTAAAAATTTATGTCATTAATTTCAAATTATGCTTTATTCTTCACTGGTTACCAGTAGCATGTGTAACAAAAGTAGTGTATTGTACTTATGGAAGTGGTATTTAAAAACAGTTGAGAATATAGATTTCATATTAAGGAGAAAGGTGTACATTAAGCATTATTGGAGAGCTAATTGTAATACTTATAAAAATGAGATAAAATCATAATTTCATTTAATAGGCAGGAGTAAGAAAACAAATAATTGTGTAATATATTCATGTCAAAGAAGAAACTATGTTAAAATAGTTGGCTAGCTGGCACAATGCAATGACAATCATTAGGAAAATGCACCATAATTCAGACTAAGAGGAATTACAAAACTGATGGGACCTAAAAGAAGAATCTTGTATCCTTTTATTCATGATTCACATCTGAACTGTGTTACTCAGGGTTCAGTGGTTCACATTGTGTTTAGATTGCGAGTTCTGATTCTAATCAGAAGGTGCCCACATTATATAATGCACAATCATAACAGATAATATAGCCTGTGTTTTGGCAAGTTCTGGAGAAAGAACAAGATGGGACAAATTCAGGGATGAGTCGATCCAAGTGGTAGAATTCTAATAAGAGCTACAAAATTGATGCTCTTGGGGGTGGATGGGAAAACACACTCATTCTCCAGTTTTCATTACAAATTATACTGGAGAACATTTTCCTAACAGAATATGGGGTTTTAATTAACTATTCAGCAGTGACTCATGAAAAAAGTTTTAAAACATTTAAAGCTGACAGTTTCATGAAAGACATCAATGTGCAATTTTCATTAAAAATATGGTTCTTTGTTGCTTTTCATTCAATTTGAAAAATTACATCTAAAAAATATGATCCTGTTCTGGGGTCCAGGTACACCTACAAACCATATGTAGCAAGTTTTCAGTGCTTTATAGTGGATAAGAAAATTTCTGTTATCTGGGGCTGGTAGTATAGCACCTTAAATGTATACTAAATTCATATGTAAAATAAATGCATGAGTAATAAAGTCAACTATATTGTACCCACATGCAAAGATCACTGAGAATTTAACTAGCAAAATTAGTTTGCATCATCCTGGAATCTGGATGTGTTATTCTACAAATAAAAAAGTATTAAATTCTGTTGCAGTTTGTGATCTGATTACAGCTTTTGAATTGATTTTCTGAAATGGTGTTTTGAAAGTATGAATGAAGAAAGATATATTTTTATGAGGAAAAATATTCTAGGCCAAGAGCTTGCAGGAAACCATGACTCATATGTTGTTTACAAATTGTAACATGTTTGGTATGTTTAACCTTTTTCAGTCAGGCCCTTTTTATTTTACATTATTTCCAAGGTTTTGAGCCCTGATGAAAAAGATGCGCACTAAACTATATTTGAGCACTGTTTTTTATTAAAGAAGAAAAAAAATGTTGACTAGATAAGATATATTCCAACTAGTTTACTGCAGATTACTTTTTTGTTGGAATTTGTTGAAAGGAGTGGCATGTCCTAAACACACACACAGTAGCGAACCCTTCTTGAAGTTTGAGCTTGATTTCAGTGGGAAAATACATTATCCATTTCCCACACTTGTGTAACTTTGCTCACTTTCTCCAGCAGGAGGCTTAAGGATTCTTTTGTAATTTTTTTCACAATAGCCTTTTAAGTCAAATCAGCTTATGCAGTTGAGACGTGGTCCAAAGATTCCTTTCAGATGGAGGTTACAGTGCTCAGGAGAGCCCCATTTGACTTCAGTCACAGTAAGTAAGAATTAACTCTCTTGGGCAAAGAGATAGAAGCATTTCACATACCAAAATAAATAAATAAATATCAGTTTATGCTTTCCTTGTTAAGGTTTTTCCTCTCTGAACTTGATACTGAGGGTGTTTCTGCTTCTGTATACACAAGTATAGAAAGAGCTGCTGCTGTGGCCCATAGATGAAAGTTTCTTCTGGTTCTCTTTTAAATATCACTAAAAGAGATAAACTTCCAAGTCTCCTGTCCTAGAGATGCTGCAGCAAAGAACAAATATCAAGCAGTAAGTGTGGCACAAACTGTTCACAGAGGGGAAAGATTCCTGGAATTAGGGATGGCCTTACAGGAGTCTCATAGAACGTGAGTCATCCCTAGGTATCTTTGGAAAAGACAATTATAAGGGAAGCATGTTATCAGGGTAAATAGGGTCGAAGTGTTTGTGTGTATGCAGCAATGGAAGATGGTGAGTTGTTATAAGGAAGAAAATAATATGAATAATTTCTCTGTAAAGTAGAAGATAAAAAATTTCTACAGGCTTCCTGCCTTTGAAAACTGGCCATAATAGAATATAAACAGCATGAAAAAAGCAAAAGTAGATCATTACTGTGCATTATTTTTTGTGGATATCTTTGTAATAGAAGATTTTATGTTGGATTAGAATGTTGTATTATGTTGTAGAACTTATTATGTTGGATTTCTGAGTCATGCAGAGGACATCTTTTTGTGTGTGGCTCTATTATGGATCTGAGGATAGAACTGATCTCCGTACTTCATTTTTCAGTACCTGTAAAACTTTAAAAGGAAGAATGTCAAATTCTAAGACATGTACAGGGAAACTGTTATTTAAAAGTAATTTTTGGAATCAGAAAGCCATGCTCTGGTTTATTAATGATGCTAGAAAGAGTTTTGTAAGAAGATGTATAATCACCTGCAGAGTTTCTGCTATTGCAACTTCTTTTGTGGGAATGCTTGTGTGTAGCATTCCAGATAGTTGACATTTCTCTCGAGCCACAAAGCTAATGATGAGAAGAAATTGTCAGTACTGTACATAGGCCAGAGCTTTTTCTTTGAAGAAAATGAAGTTTCAGAGAGCTAAGAAATGGCTTTGAGACAGTGATATAAGGCAGTGCTAAACACCTTCAAAATTAAAAATGGGACAAAATCTTATCAGTGTATCTGAAGCAGTATTGCCAGAAAAAAATATTTTAAAAGTAATTATTTTTCATATGCCCTTAGTCAGAACAGTCCTTCAATTCTTTCAGCTCTCTGGCAATTGTTTACCTGATATACATGACTGATGTTCGCTTTAACTTCATACTCCAGCAAAACATTCCTGCCTGCACACAGGGTAAAGCTGGATTTGAACCCTAGTTAAGAAGAAAAAGCTATGTAGTGGATAGGCTGCTGTGATAAATTCTTACCTCTTTATTGACATCTTTCAAATGGGAACTTCTATTGTATATAGAGAAAATTGGCATGGTTAAGTTTCATAGTTTGTATATATTCTTAAGAACTTCTTTCTTCATCAAATAGAGCTCGAGGCAATAACTGCCTACCATGTTTCTTCTGATTCGCTTTTCATATAGTCTCCGTGCTACTAAATGCCCAACCTTTTTCCCCTGGAGAACTGCAGTTTAACAAAGAATTTTTTTTGTCATGATCCTGCAACTGTCCAATAACTATTCTTAACATGCCACAAGTACCTGCTCTTTCCTTTCTAGATAAATATGGAAATAGTTCTAAACTATTTTTGCTATCTTCAAGAATTATATGAAATATTTGTAATGTCACTTAAATTTTAATGAATATTGTTAATTTTTAGCCATCATTTTAAATTAATATGATTTAAAAGTTGCCCACCATTTTTGCCAATATTAAGTATCCTATCAGCCCAGGTTATTTTACTACCTCTTTCTCTCTTGAAGAATAACAGTGTGCTTACTCAGAAGTTGCTTTATTGTTTGGTATATAATCACTGTTATATTTATGCATTTAGAAATCATACAGCAAATCAATTACAATGTTTTCCAGTAAAGACAGAAATTCCATCCACGTTGGCCAATGAAAATATTGCACTGGCTCAAAACCAAAGAATGCCAAGTTTGACTTGTGTATCTCAGTACTAATTTAGCATCTTAGATTCCAAAGAATTTCTTTCTCCTTCCCTTTTCTCAACTTTCCTTTTTTTTTCTCTTCACTAAAGATACCAAGTATAAAATCCTAAGAATACTAAGCAGAATCAAATAAACCTAACTGTGATACTGGCCATAGTCTTCAAAAGAGTTATGTTAACTCTTTTGCAAGCAATGTCCTCACAAGACAGTGTTTACTGATATTAGTAACTTTTGACAATATATTTATGGCTATTTATGGCTATGCATGATATCTATTTACATAGATTGATTGATCTATATATCTGCCCATCTATCTATTGGAATATATTTTATGGTATGCTGCTCATTCCTAGCAAGTAGGAATGTTCCTAGACTTGTTACTAGACTTGCAGACTGTGCTTCAACAACTAGTTAGTTTTGTGGCAAGCAGGATATTATTTGCTATTTTTGGGTCAGAAAAAACTGTGAAATTCACAGTCATGAATTCCGAAAGGATTCTAGAAGTTATCCTTATTCATTTTTGTAAAGGACAATGTAAAAGTTATCTTTATCTTTAGTTACTTTGCAGATTGATTAATGTCATTCATATTCAATATACTATAATTTTGAGTGAAATTGTGTTATGACTGTTGAAGGCTCTAGTCTTCTGTAAAGATTGTAAGAAAAGTACCATCAAAGGGCACCTCTGGTGTTCCAACATGTCAGATGAGTCACCTGGAGGTGCTCCTGCAGGAGCAGAGCATGGCTTCTTGTGAAATATTGCAGATGCTGGCAGATCCAAAGCAGCCCTGAAAAAGGAAGGGTAGTAGGATATTCACAGGGAATATGAGGTAGGAGGTCATAGGTTTATAAAAGATGAGTCTGTAATCAAAAAAATGTAAGAACATGTTTGTGAAGAGAACTTGTTGGAATATAAAAGAAAGCAGTGACTATTATTTATTTATTTTTTTTCTTTCTGTTGGACAGTTTCACTAATTTGCTTAAAGCTTTCCTAGATATCTTGAGATGTATTAAAATATAAAAGCAAAAGTAAGGGCTTGAGGAGCCTCCTAAACCTAGTTCCTGTGCTCCTATTTGAGCAGGAAAGTCTTAGCAGGGAAATTAATCTCCTGTACGATGGCATTGACGTAAGCCTCTGTGCTTAGTTTATGTGCATATGTAAACAGAGAAAGCAAGAGGGAGAATAAAACAATTTTATAAATATCCATACTTATGAGAGGTGAAAAGGGAAGCCACATCTTAAAGCCTCACACAACTGTTTGCATAGAGCTTACTGATAGAACCAGTAATGTTTGCCAGCTTTTCTATCTTGATTCTGAATAAGTCAGTGTTATCTCCAGTACCATCTGCTCTTCAAGCTTCGAGAAGCTATTAGGTTAAGTTTCAGAGTGAGTTTTGCTGATATCAACACAAAGAAATAAATTGAACCTACAGGTGTCAAAATTTACTAGTTAAATATTGTCTATGATAGACTAAGTAAATAAGGTAGCTCCAGCCAAGTGATTTGAAGAAAATATTTAGTAATACTGGCCCCAGGACAGACAGCTTTCTAGATAAATTGTCTTTCCACTTTGAGAGAAATGCTATTCTTCCTCCTTTATGCCACTCATTTATGCTCCAGAAGTTTCATACGGACTTTTTTTTTTTCCTCATATGTGGTTAGCCAACTATTTGGAGCTTCTCTTTCCTTCCTTTCTGTTGGTCCTACCACCCGTCTATCTGTCTACTGAAGTAAATGTGTCCTTAGCCCTGACCAGCAATCTTCATTTACTATATTAATTGTCCATATCTTTGAAATTAAAGTAAATTAATTGCATTTCTAGACTTCCGGGGAAAGCTATAGATCATGATGAAATTAAAGCAAATGGAGTAAGTCTTTCTGATCTCCAGTCATTTGGATTAAGAAATAGTGCTAGATATGAAGTGACTTGACTATTGCCATACATCTTCAGGTTGATCAAATTTGGGTTTGTGGGCAGTAGGGTGTTATATGCCTTTTATCTGGAAAGTCTGCTTTCACATGAACATACGCATGGGAGATGAAATAAAAAATAGCTCATATCAAGTAGAAAGATCTGTGGCCATTGGTTGTGATGGAGAAACAGCAGTAACGATAATTGGAAAAAACATGAAAACAAACAATTCAGGAGTTTTCTGTTTGAATTTTATTTTGGTAAATTAAATAAGGGAGCTCTAGGGCATTTTAGAATCAATTTTTACCATTCTTATTGCTGTTGAAAGGGTTAGTCTGAGGCAAAAAATAAAGTGAAGATTATCTACTGCAGTTTTTTTTTTTTTTTTTAAATCCAATAATGAAAAAGACTTCCTCATTCTAATAAAAATACACCCATACTGATTATCTGATTCAGGTACGTCATATAAATAATTAATGTGTTTTTCCCCAATCTTGTAATCTGCAGAAGTTAATTGCAGGTCATTTTTACTTGTGTTTTCCTGATGAACGGTACAGGAGTAATTTTAGTGGGATTCAGGCTTCAAATAGACTGGTTAAAATATCACATTTTTCTGAAATGCCTTATATTGAAGAATTTGTATGAATACTTTTTCTACATGAAGAACCAATTTCTTGATGTTATAGGGTATAAAGATCTGTGTTAAATGGACAAAACAAAATGTATTTGAAAGATAAAACATGGTGCAATTAAAACAACATTCCACAGCAATTTCATATGAAAGTTTTATTTTTCTCTCTCTTACTTTATTTTTTAACAGAAAAAAAATTTAATCCAGAGTAACCACACTGCAGGGATTTCAGTTCCCCCAAATAATACTTTCTTCAATGTTGGAATTTTCACGCTTGAATGTAAAGTCCCATGAATAGTATTCACTGCAATAGACACAGAAAAAATACTTTTGAGTAGTACTATTTTCAAGGCTGGTAAAACTGCTAGATGAAAAGATAGGGAGCTTACTGTAAAATAACATATTTAGTATCACTGTCACTGAGAATCTGTAGTATTTTTCCAGAGACTCTCAGAAGTTATCAGAATCTTTACCCTGTGTTAGAGCTAGTCCCTCTGAATAACAGAAACACTTAATGTTAAAAAGATATTTTTCAGTGATCTACTTTGACTTTAGACAATGGTTTAATGTATCTTAAAAAGCAGAAAGTTATTTTGAAAAGCTGAAATCTGAGGGAGAAAACTACATAGGAAAAATGTGAATTTTCACAAGCCACGTAAGATCATGCCTATCTGAAAGGCTTTAAAATATTCCAATATTAAAACGTCTTTGTTTTCTAAACACTAATTATGTTTGAGCAAAGATCCTCAAGAGCCTGGAAAAAACTAATCTGTGATGAAGTTGTACTCCTTTACTTCTCAAATAAGTGAAGTGAAGGGTAGGCAGCGTGAAACTGGATTAAGAAAAAGTAAGTGGTGATGGATGCCTGATCAGTTTTCCTCTGGCTAATGCATCCTGTCCTCATGATCAGGAAAATAATTTAACATGGCATATGGTCAGCTTCTGGGTCATTCCCGACCATGACCAAAACTTTGTACCATCCCTCGGTTCTATAAACCATAAATAGGACACAGAGAAAGAGATTTTATCTGTTTCAGCAAAATCTAAATTACTGAATTTTACTCTAATTGTGAAAATATTTGTTGATGGAATGATATTCTGTCTGTTTCTCTGATATTCTCTCTCACACATTGTCCCCAACAGGCACTTCCAGGGCCCAGACAGCCCTGGATACAGCAGGGTACAGCTCAGGGATGCTGCTGCTGAGGGACTGGTTTACGGCCAGGTTTCCTGCTAGCACGGAGCCCAGTGGCAGCACAGCTTCCTTATTGCCCTTGGAGGTGGCGTCTCGCCGAGCCCCTCGTGGCTCTCTGCTTGCCCCGAACCACCGTGAGCCACTGTAAGCCACGGCTGCTCTGCAGCTTCCTTTACAGCCTCTGTTTGCTCTGCGTGAAGCCTTCCTGATTTATGCCCATGTGACGTCAGAGTAAGCCCTTGAGTCTGAATTTCTGTGGAGATTTTTTTTTGTTGCATACAGTAACAGTTCACTACTGCCATTATCTGAATTGTCTCTTTTTTATTTTTCTCCCTAATGAAGCATTGGTTTCTTTTATGTAGTTTTGGTTATACCCGCTGCAAACGCCACATTCTGCTTCAGCCAACTGTAGGTTATTAGGTTATGAATGCTAAAAATTATGAGCAGCGCTTTAATTTGCATAGTTATATCCACACATCATCCAGTGTGAATAAAAGCCAGATTGTAAAATAATTACAATCTCCTGAAGTAGAGCCAGCCTCACAGACCAGATCCATCCATCTTCATTAATTTGTGTACAGCTCTTTTACCAGAGCAAACTTTTCTGAAGGTACTCACATGGGAATGCTGCAACAGCTGCACAACTTTTATTTTGAAGAAAAGAAAAGTTCAGCCTCGGAACAGTGTGTTTTAAAGGGAGAGAGAGAGAGAAAGAGAGAGAGAGAGAGAGAGAGAGAGTTACTCTGCATTTAAGACTTTGACCAGCATGTATAAGAAGTGGTCTCATGGCTGGGATAATCTAACAAATTTTTACCTGGGTAGCACTTGGCAAAGCTTCCCGTTTTTCTTGTACAGCTGAAAGGAGTCCAGTCCTATTCTATGCTTCAATCAAGTCGACTGCGGTGCTTTTGCACAGCCGGAGTGGTTTGGTAGTGCATAGACGTGCCTGGCTTATGTGGCCTCTATGGCCCTTTTTTGCTCAACTGTCAGAGAGAGGGAGGGAGGCTTCCCCCAGCATCAAAATACCATTCCGTGTGCTCCCTGCAGCACAGTAGCTAAGGACAAGTTTCCAGATTCCTGCCCAGACTTTTTGGACTTAACTTGCTGGAAGAAGTCTTTTTTTCCCCTTTAAATGGATGATTGTGTTTCAATTAAGAAAAAGCATCTCCAAAGACCAATCTTTAGGTAAGTGATGTTATGGTTTCTTAAAGTGAAAATGTTGTCAGCTTTGCTCTCTGCATCCTCTTTGTTAACTTAAACCTCCTATGCAAGCACAAAACAAAGTAGTTCAAGCGAAAGTTTAAAGTTTAATGTTGTGTATCCTTGTAACATATTAGATATTTTGGTGCTCAGAATATATTTCTTCTACTTGCACTGAGACTTTTTAGAAGTTCTTTTTCTCTCACTTATCTGCAATCTCTAAAGTTTTGTGTGGGACTGGCTTTATTATGAAAGAGGAACAGCAGAGCTCTTGAAAACTTTTGTTTTGTTTTGTTTTCGCGCAGCTCTGCAATCCCTCGGTGTATTCTGGAATTATAGCGCTCTTTAAATGCGTTGCTCTCGGTTGCTGTAGCTGGTTACATGTGGACGGCAGGCTCCTCGCACTCGAAATGAGACACCTTCCTGAGCCAAGGAGTGAGCTTGCAGCCGAGTGGCTCAACTATAGCTAATCCATAGGGCTCTGCTGATAAGGCTCAAGTTTAAGGAGTAACAAGCTGCAGGTTTTGTGAGGTGGCTCTTCTCTGGTTCCAATCAATATCTGGTGCGATATTGATTTGTAAAACTGTTTTATATTTTAAAATGAATTATAAAATTCTTCTTACAGATCTATTTTATTTTGGTTTTTATCCCAGGAAACTCCTTTCTGTCCTTTCTCCTGTTGTAGTTTCAAATCAAATGACCTTATGTGGCAAGTAACATCTATCACACTATTATGAACAAGGATTCAGTGGCTATAAAATTAAATAAACCTGCAGTGGTTCACAATTCTGTTTATAGCTAGTGACAGTCTTTATAAAACTCTAACTTGTACTGGGTGATATCAATAGGCTACTGTAACTACCATGCTGATGTGACATAAATATAAGGTCCCAGAGCAAATGCAGGGTTGTAACTTCCAGGATGGCCCTTCCTGATGCCATCTGTTGCGGGATGGCAGTAATGATTGGTATTTGAGCTTCAGGGTTAGTCAGACAGGTAATAACCACAGGCTTTTACATTGCAGTTGTCGTGTGGAAAAAAGAACCAGAAATGTTACTGTTTTGGTACAGGAAGGAGATATGGGCATTATGAGGTATTGCAAGAATTAAATGACCTAACTATTAACCTCAAATTAGAAAGCCCTAATTGTGTGCATTTTTAATGCAGTTTGCATCATAGATTAAACTAAGCATTTGCCCTCCACTTTATTGAAGTCGACAGTTATTCTGTAGAAAGCTTTTGACTGAAGTTTGAGTTTTCCAGTATTTCTTTTAAGTGATATCTTTATATGTAGGCTAATAGTTTTAGTTAACTATATATTTTTTAAACATAGGCATTTATTATTGAGGATTTATAATAATTATCCACTAAATGGTGACATTTAAAAAATTATTTTGAAGACTCATTCTTTTCAGCTTTTTGAGGCTAATAGAATTGGGACAAAATAAGTGCATATATTCTCATGTTTTTGGAAACCTGCTGTAAAAATCTGATGTAACTGATGTACTAGATAGTTTGCAAAATCTTTCTAATGGATGTTTCAGTAAATTCTCTTTTGGGAGGAAACTTTAACCCAGTGAAATACAACCAGTTTCAACATTTCTTACCCAAACCAATTCCTGTAAATCAGTTTTAAATACAGAACTGCAACGAACTATTCTGGCTTCTTTAATCCCGAGCTTGAAAACCCCTAATATGGAAAACCCCCTCAGATTCCATGGCCCCAAGGCTACTCCCTGGCAAAGGATCTCTCTTACACTGCAGTAAATGCTTAAGAAGCGTTTCCAAGGTCGAGACCAGTGTAATATTTTAGGCAGCTCAAAAAGACAGTCTCCTTACGCCATAAAGATTATATCACGTACAGTAAATACAGAGACTATCATAGTATACTAGAGCTGATTTTTTAATGTGTCTACATTTTTCTTTTGGAAAGTATTTTTCAAGTGAAAAATGTATTTAAAGCAAAGGGGAGATTTAGTATTAGTTCTTTTAATACAGTTATTGTCTCTATAATTAGGTAGGGTGGCTTTACTAGATCCAAACCTTACATCCAGCTAACTGAATTGTCACTTTAAGTAATCATTTGCTCAAAAATATCAAATAAACCATATTTATCTTTGGAATTTTATCCAGATATCACCTACATTAAACAATGACTGTAAATGAATCTTAAAAAATAGCTATTTTTTCCATGTAAATCAGAATTGAATAAGTGGATGTGAGTATCTTCCTTTCCTACTAAGCAAAGTTACATTTACCTCCCATCTATACTTTTATTTAGTTACTTTGAGGATAATATGAAAAATAAAATAAGTATTTTTTCCAAATAATCCCATCAATATCACCAATGTTCTGCGTAGGAGTAGGATAATTACTATATTTTCAGACATGAAAATCATAAATAAAAAAATATTTCTGATTAATTTTCAAAACTTTGTAATACTTGAATATCCAGCAGAGTGAAAATATGAAAATAGTGGGAAAGTAGTGGAATTTTCATATTTCTTACCTAGTCATGCTTGGGAAGAACTAAAAACAATAATTCAGATATACAGCAGGGTAAAATATAAACAAGAACATGAGTAATATATAACTGCTTACTAAATCATGTCAATTTTGATAAAAATTTGTATTTGTGTCAGCAACCAAAATGGCTCTAAATGGCTTATAGATTCCCAATTCCCTTAGTATCAGAAGAATAGTAGCCTGATGTATGTGAAGATACATTTCGTCACATTTCATGGTGTAGGCATTCTCTAACTATTTTCCAGCTAATATAAACTACTGAGGACACTTTGTATTTAGTATCAAGAACTGCTATGTTTTGTGCATGGTTGCTTTATCTGGAAATGGTCAAAATAATTCAAACAATAAACAAAATCAACTTTCCCAAAGCAAGCAGTGGGGGCCTCATAGCTCTGACGTTTAAAATTGACCCGAAAAAAGCCGTATAAAATACACTGTAGGCAACACATCCTTTTCTGCCAAAGGCATAGATGAGTTGCCACAATAAGCATTTTTATTCCAAATTTCTATGATTTCTATTAAAGTCAGGATCTGTTCAATTCTTTGCTCTGATCTTATACTGAAGCTGGTAATTTTCTGCAGTCTGTTTTGGTCTTTTTTCCTTGCAACTTTGGTCCTCCTGGTCTTGACAGTGAATGGAAGCGAAAAGCTCCGAATATTACAAAAGAAGTTGCTCTTCTGTTACCTCTATTTTGACGGAGTTGAAGTAAGACTGGAATTATTTCAAGAGATCATGGTCTTTTGAGATTTCCAGTGCAATGGCACTTGGATAATAAGGAATTTGTCATTGCTATGAAATATCTTTTATTTAAGATTTTTAATGTGTTCTAAAAACATTAATGTGTTAGCTTTAAAACACCTCTCTTTTCTGTTGTGTACATTCTCCTTGAGCTCATGATTTTGGGTTAAGGGTTTGCACTCAGAGCAGCAGGGACAGAAAAACACAGTGCTGAAAACAGGAGAATGAATAAGGGTGAAAAATACTTGTTTTCCAATTCTTCAGGGAGCTCTATTATTATCTTTTCTATGGTTTCTGCATATGAAAGAAGTCCCTTGCACTGTTGTTTTTGTTGCAGAATCTTTGCTCATTGCATTTAGGAATATTGTCCTAATTACAGTTATCTAGACCAGCTCTCTGTAATTCTAACTGAGAAAATGACCCAGTCCTGTTTGGTATCTTGCTTGCAGTCCCTTAAAATACGTATGGCTGATGTCATTCTGTGATAAAATCAGCCCCAAAAGCTGGGTCCTGAACCCTACTGAAATCCACTGGCAGAAGCTATTTCCAGGTGATACTTACCCCGCTGATGGGCCAGCTTGCCAAGTGGCAGCTGTACAGTGTTCTGCAAACATTTACAAAGACTTGGTTTTCAAAAAATATTCATACTAACATAAATTGTGAAAAAGGAATAATCTATACCAGTAACTTTTGTTTTTGTGACTTACACATATTGTAATAAAATATAGAAACAACATGTTCTGTGACTTCTAGACATTATAATTTGCTGGCAGAAACTCTTTTCCTCTTGAAAAAATACACCAAAAAGTGTCTAGCAAAAATAGCTAGCAATGAAATGCCCTTGCATGACTTCTCTTTTATTTCTTCCTTTCTTTTTTCTTCCTCCCAGAAGCTCAGAACATTCAAATGACCTTTACCACAAGCAAGAATATTTATAGAAAATGCTAATTTATTACTTTTTTCTATTTGAGAGTTCTACCTTTTCTCTTTTTATCCTATAGCTACCATACAATATATGTGGAATACTTGTATTTTGCATGGGCATACTTAGTATTTGCACCTCTTCACAAAATGTAGAAAATGTAGAAAATGTATAAAATCATATGAAACTGAAAATATGAAAATGTCATATGAAAAAGAAGCATATAACTCTGCTAGAAAGGATACGTGTGGGCAACCTAGAAACTAGTAGATTTTAAAACTTCACAGAGACTGCTTAGGAGCTCATAAAAATGCTGGTTTGTCCCTTCTGGGGTAGTGGCCTTCTACCGGTCCAAATTATTATCTTTATACTGTGTACAGGAAATACGCAGATGTGTTGGAAACTTTCCTGGGTTTATGTTGAATTATGCACTACAATTACTACCAATGTACCTTATATATCATTACTGCTAGTGATCACTTAATTGTATATTAATGTAGCACATTAATTTAATGAGTGATAATTTATTCCTGTGGCGTAGGAGGGAGGTGAGCAGAGAAGAGATGATGCAGTCATCATTTGTTCTTGCTTTAAGGGTTGAATGCAAAGATACAGCTCCCCAAGAAAACCTGTGGATCGCTATTCATTACTTGATTGCCCCTTCCCCTAATGTCAAAGTACTTTGCTGCAACTTCTACAAGGCTACAGGCAGTTCATAGCTATCACCCTTCTGCTGCTGAGGTTGCTGCATCACCACCTACTCGCCCCTTCCTATTTTCTACGAACATGCTGCTTTCTACCTGTTCCTATGTGGCTCTGAGGGCTGTTTTGACAGATAAATAAAAGATACTCTGCAGCTGTGTGTTGGTTCAAACTGTCAATAGTTCTAAATGGTTACACATTAGAAGAGTTATCTTAGAAATCAGGACTATTGTAGGGCTGACATAAAAAGTAATGATAGAGACACTGGGCCTCGGAAGGAGGATAAGGAGAAATAAGAGCTTCTGTTCCAGATATTGTAAGAAGATGTAAGAAAATAATTTGATGGAAGCAAAAAGTGAAATGTTTCTGAGGAGTATCCACACATCAGAAATGACATTTAAAGATCTTAGAAATGCAGGCCAGTGAATTGCAGTTCTTTTAAGAGCCTGATACTTGTAGAAGATGGTGGAAGGAAGGATAAAGTATAGAGCAGTACATCGGGGAGTTGGACAGTCAGTGGCGTTTTTTAAATCAGTAAAGAAGGGAGACAGAATTGTAGATGAAGTAGGAAGAATCCATGGAGAATCTAGTTTCTAGAGAAATGATATGCCTTGTTTTCAATAAGTAGATTGAAAGGAGGCAGAACCAAGTACAAAAAAGTACAATGGAATAGGAGCAAATGTCTAACATTTACTTTCAGAACTTGAATCTATTCAGACACATTTGAATAGCTGTCCAAATGTTAGTATTCAACCCCTTAATCATACTAGAAGAAGGTGAATAAATACATTTTAGAAATATTAACAAGAAAAAAAAAAAGAACTGCTTTAAATGAAATGACTTAGCGATTCATTATGGTATGGGTATCTTGGCCGAAAGTAGGCTGAGGTAGGACATTAAAAGAATGTTAGTAGCCATCCAAGTGATGATAGTCTAGAAAAGCATTTCTGTGGAAGTGATGGGGGAAATCCTAGCTTGTTTATAAAATGTACTTTTGAATGGGCTATTTATTATGGCACTTTTGACAGCAGAAGAAAAAACTGGTGATAGATGAGACTGGCTGCATTTCTTACATTGTAGTAAACTGAACTTCCTAACTGAAGACTCTTCATTAATGTGGATATGATTATTTATTTTATAGAAGAGCATTCTCTTTTCTATCGTTGTGTATCCAGTTCTTTCTTTTCCTGATGGGGACTCTTTTTTTCACGTTTTTATCTGAAAGATGAGTGAAACTCTGACTCATTCTGGGGAGGAATTGACCTATTTCATAGCTTAGGAACGTTCATTCTGTGTTTCCTATGGGTATAGCACGACTAAAAGTTCCCCCAGGATGTATGGTACCTATCTTGTTTAGATGTATCATGCTTCATATCCATGCAGGAAAGCCTGTGTAGGAAAACTATATCTTGTCTATCCTGATTCGCTACTGTGGTAGAGTCACATATATTGTAGTTGATCAGGTTATTGAGATAATGATTCCCATTTGCTTGTTAAATCTACGTGGAAATTTTCTGTATTAAATAGGAGGATAGGAGCAGAGTGTCTGGAATAGACAGTATTTAAAATATTTCTTTCATTCTTTTCTGACATTGACTTAATATTCCAGAGTACTCTGTGTTCACTATATTTTTGGCCTGCTATCAATGTCATTAAATTCATTTGCAAATCAGGAGAGAATAATAAAAACAATCCAAGCCAATATTCTTCTTATTACTGGACATAATGGAAATCTTGACTTATTTTTTGAAATGTTTAATTTGCCATTAAGTCAGCTCACACTTCCAAACATTTGTTTTTATTCTCCAGTATTTATCCTTCTATGTACATAATGAAGGCTAATAATGGAAAAAATGACAGAAATTGTCTACCCACCTAAGAATGCTAACCTTATTTAAAGCACGTGAAAGTGAAAGCAGGATTAGACAAAAGTTAAAAGGAGTTTATATCTTAAATATAACTTTTTGACCTGACTGAGACATCTATGAGGTAATAATGAAATATTAATGAATACTAAGAAAATAAGCAGAGCCAAAAGAGGCTGGGGAGCTTTAGGAATGATATCCCAAAATATTTTCTAAGTTCTGCTCTCAATAATAATTTTCTTTTTTCAAATGTGAATTTTGGTGGCCACGATGAAGAACTGCATTGCCCGAGAATAAGGTTTAATATTCAGTTTTGCTGATACAACTGTTTAAAGTGAATATTAAAAACATTTCTTGTTCTCAACTTGTGATTAGAAATCAGCGTAAGCCTTTGATTTCCTGTTAATGTGTCTATTAACAAGTTAGTTGGCCATTTGAAACAATGTTATTGAACTATTACTGTTTGCTTTAGTGTGATTTTTTGACAATCTGGTTTGATTCAAGGCAAGGGGGACCTGAAATTAAGCATATTTAGGAAGAAGCAGATGACACAAAGCACTTGCAAGCCCAGGTACATGTGTCATCTTGCATAACGTGGGATCACCTGGCAATCCTAACTTGGCGAATAAGTAGTTTGTTTATGTTGACCTCAATTAATATCTTAACTCATAATCTACATGGGCTTCACTAAAGATCTAAGTAATTTATGTATCCTGATCTTAATGTACAATGGGCAGAATCTAGCCAGACAAATGGAGATTTCTCTAGTACCGAGTTTAATACATTTTTGGCTAGCTTGGGTATCTTCACAAGACATTACATTGTGTTGTGTAGACATAACAATATTTTCATTTTTTAACAAGAATAATGCATGGAAACCCAGAAAAACACTATTTTCCATTGCTTCATCTTTCAATTTTAAAATTATTAGTACAATACTATTAGATCTAAGTGAAGAATGTTGGAAGATTACAAAAGCAGCAAGGAAAGGAACTGCAGCAATAGAAATATGATTTACAAATCAAGTTTTTTAAAAAATTACAGGCATGGTGAGCTTCTACCATGTGTGCTTTCTGAGCACACAGGATTATGGATATTCATAAATCAGTGTAGTATTCCAATGAAGTCTTTCCACAAATTAGTCTTTAAGATTAGTTTTTGCCACAAAAAAAATGTATCTAGTGTTTATTATTATTAATTTTTGTACAATGTTACCATTTAGTAGGCTCAGTCCAGATTGAGGCTCTTTTGTGCTAAGTAGCATACTGATAGAGAATGTTACTATATTGTGATGATAGCTTCAAAAAAAAAATTAAACATACTAGCAATCTTATCACAACCCTAAGATAACTAATAGTCGTGGCTGTGAATGGGTGTTCAGCAAAGATAAGGAAAGCCAGACATCTAAATGACATTGCAGATGGAGATTGGTTCTTACTTAAGATGGAGGAGTCATCAACTGTAGCCATTTTTTAAATGAAAAAGATTATTGCATTCCTTTATGGGAGAGGAAGAGACATGACTTTTGAGAAGGACTGAAGACAAAAGTGATGATTGTGCTGAGAAAGGATATAGGAAAAGGGACAAGTGGGAGGATCAGGAATGGGCAAAGCGGAGAAGACTACATATGCGTTATCAATTAAGCCTGAAAGATTCATGACCTAAAAAAGTTCATGACCTGATTCTCCAACAATTTTATTTTTGGTTAAAAATCAAAAACAACAACCTCCTTTCTGCCCCCCTTCCTCCCCCCCCACCCCCCCATCGCCACAAAGACACACACACACACACACACACACACACACATGTTTATACATCTTCACAGTTGGGGAGTTTGGGCAGGAAAGATCAGAAAGAGGTACTAATGGGAAGAACCTGTTATTGCTCAGAGGAGAAATCAGTTTGAAAGAAGAGGAGGAAACTAAGAAATGGAAAGTCCAGACATATGCGGATACTGATAAGGTTGTGTAACCTTAGAGGCCGACTGCGAAGTTGGATAGGAATTTGTGGAAATGAGAATAAGAGAGGGATGAAGAAATATTACAGAAATGATGTGAAGGGGGGAAAAAAGCAAATAAAGACAGAAAAACGGATAATAAAGAAGCGAAGGCAAAATTAAAAGATGGAAAGCTACTAGAAAATAGAATGAGTAATGCAAAATTTAATGAGTAATGTGGAAATGTAAAGACAAGCAGGTGGTTAACTGTCAAAGAAATTAATGAGAATATGGTCATTTGCAGTTTTATATGCTTACGCATCTCTAATATATTACAACATAAATTGTCTTAATTGCTCCATGTTATCTGTAGCTAGAGTATGATAACTGGTGACATTAGTGAAATATATTAAATATTTAAAGTCATCCTGATGGTCTGTTTGGGACACTGCTGCTGTGGTGTTTCATGCTATTTTCTAGGCAAAGTTTTCCAAAGTTAATTATGAAATCAAGAGACATAGATTAGTAGTTTAGTCATTTTCCATCTGGCTTGAGTGCTCTTTGTAATGTTTCTCAATATTAATTTTGAAAGTTTCTTACTCCATAATGAAGTCCAAGGAAATAGGGCTCTGAAAAAAATCTCTCAGGAAGCAAATCTTGGGGTTTGCTTTTTCAGTTTACAAAAATCATGTAAAGCAATTTCCTGATCGCCAGATCTGTTGGCGCTCATCTTTCTGCCATATGTAACTAGTAACTGAAACATTAACCAAGATAAAGTTGTTATTCTGTCAATATTGCCCTTCAATTCTTGGATCAAAGATTCTCAGTTTTGTTTAGATGTTAAAGAGCATTGCTTTTACTGAACCATAGTGGCTGTTACAGACTTTAATTTGGAGGAATTTAATTTGGTTTCTTGGTAGTGCCAACTCAGATGAGCTGGTCTTCCTTAAATTATTAATTCCATTATTTTAGAAAACCCAGTCTTCACACTAAAGGAATAGAACTTGTTAACTTCTCAATTGAAAAATATATTTTTTTTAATACCTGTTCGTATACACTCACTGGAAATTTTGTTTTATGTAAAGCAGGTAAAATGCATTTGTAAAACGAATGTTTTACACTAACCTTCTCTTTTGATAATGATCAATTACAGCAAATTGTTTAAACATTGTTGTGAAGCAGAGTTAATAGCTTCCTTAATGCTGGAGGAATGCTGGAAGAAGAATATTACACTAAATAACAGGATTCATAAAAATTATAATTAAAATTAAAGAAATACTATACCCAAATAATTGAGATGGCATTTCTAAATAATAAACCATATTTTTTTCTTGTTCCAAACAAAAGCAAATTAACAAATTCATGGACAAAGGTGGATGGATTTTAAACAATTTTCAGCAAGACTAATCTAATCCAAACAATTGCCCCTTCAGGACCCAAATTAAAATATACTGCTGTTATGTTGCCAGGTTTCTCCTTTTACATTCTATCTCTAATTACATTCTATTTACCTGGAATTTAAAACAAACAAACAAAAAACAGTTTTAATGACCTTTTAGTTATTGTGAAATCAGATTACATAGGGGTTTCCTATAGACTCCAGCAGAGAGTGTCTTAATGTGGCAGAGCTGAGTTCTGTTGCTGACTACTCCCTCTCCCTGACTTAGCATATAGTTCTCAAAATCTGTCCATTACACTGAGATCTGCAGTAAAGTCATGCCAAAAGTTATTTATTCTTTCCTCAAGTTATGGAGCTTAGTAAGAACTTCTCACGTGCCTTTCATCTCTTATTTTGACTAAGGCAGTCGAATGAATTGTGTTCTTCAATATTTCATAGTGTTTTCCAAATTTCAGATCAGTATTATAACTTTCCTTTTCAGCTGGTGATAAGTCTGTGCCTTTCTTAAAGGTATGATTTCTCCAAATAGGCAGAATATTCTAGCAACAAATTCTTTACAGATGATTTCACAGAAAAACTAGTTATGTCTTACTGTATACCTAACACTACTCTTGTATCACTGAGACTTGATCTTTTACTTCATCGTCCATTCTTACTCATGTTTTCATTCCCAGAATAGCCTCCAGGTATTTTTCTGCATGACTGCTGCCTCATCAACTCTCTCTACTTCCTTCTTATAGCATTTTTCAATTGTTATTTTATGTAATGAGGACGTTTTCTCCAAATGAAATTTTTACTTAACCTACTAGGTACTTGAAACCTTGCCCATGCTGGTAACAATCACAAGCTCTTAGCACTGACCTCCGTTCCTTCATCCAGGCTGTGAAAGAGAATATGTAGTAGATGTGACCAGAAATCTTACACTGCGCTTTGGCAGTGAACCTCTGCTAATTATTTTTCAACCAGACACGTCCTCATCTTAGATAATTTCATCAAAGTTGTATTTCCTTACTTTCTTTATGAGAATGTCTCATTTTTTGATTTAGCCTATCAAAGTCTGTTCCCGTTCATATTGTATTATTACCATTCCTTCAGTTTTCCTTATTTTGACTATAAATGTGATCTAAACCATTTTATCCGTACTTTTAGCCAAATTTCCTTGCATTGTCATATTATAAGATTTCTCTTTTAGTGCATAAAACTGAAATAACTGACCATCTTCCCTCCTGTTCTGTAAGTATCTCCTCTTCCTGAAACAAAACACCTTGTAGGGAACTTTCACAGAATAAAGAGTAACTGGATGAATTGGATTGTTATCATTGCAGT
Source organism: Crypturellus tataupa (assembly GCA_034781795.1). Taxonomy (NCBI): domain Eukaryota; kingdom Metazoa; phylum Chordata; class Aves; order Tinamiformes; family Tinamidae; genus Crypturellus; species Crypturellus tataupa. Next base: position 1,847,789 of record JAWLRI010000251.1, read on the forward strand.
CCCAAGATATTGTATGGAACACGAACAGATCCACTAGAGTGGTATTTTTTAGACTGCAGCACAGATGTTTAAAACTTCTAGATGGGTATCTGAGGCTGCCAAGTATGCATTTATAGAGTCTTGCAATCTTACTTGGTGAAAGGGATTCATTTCCTTATAGCCATGTTCATTCCTGACTATCTTTTGATGTTGTTTGTTTACTAGGTAAAGATGTGATTGTACAAATAATTGTGCCCCTGAGTAGTCGTTATAAGAAGTCTTCTGTAATTGCATTTAGGAAAAAACTATACTTGACAGTTAGGATTTCATAGTGTCAGTAATTTAGGTTATTATTTTGAATGAATGCTGTATTGTTTTTAATTCCATTCTTCTATCCTTCTGCTAATTAAAAGTAATTTAAAATTATAAATAAAATAAAAATAGAAAATAAAAAGTAAATAAATATGTTTTTTTAAAGTTCTGTTTTTTAACTTTTCAGGATCTTTAGGCCAACCGCTAAGATAAATGTTACATATCTCTCAAGATTAGTGTTGACCTGTATGATGACTAATAGAGAAATAAAGTCTGCTAAAGTTGGTTGTTGACAAAATGTTATCTTTATCATCTAGCAATACTTTAATGGCAGATGGTACATTGTAAAAGGAAACTAAATGTTACAGTACCATAACATGCAGGAAAAGTTTGAAATGAAAAATGACTTTAGAAATTGTTCACTGTTACAAGTAAAGGAGTCAATTATTTAAGTTTTTCTTTCAAATAATAATTTGCAACTGAATAGATGAAGCAATTAGTGACAATTAGGAATGCTTTAATAATCATACATCCATTTCCTTGTTACTTCTATATAAATAATACTTTTGTTTTAATTTATGCAGTAATGGATTTCAAAAACAAGAGAATTTCAAAACCTGCGTTTACCTGTACAGACTTCATGCTTACTAGAGTACATATGAATAAATTTCTGCTTCAGATCAGCTTGCATTCATTAGATAAAGCACATATTTTAGAAAAAAAAGACAATTGTAAGTGACAGGTATTCTACCATACATTTCACAAATTATTTTAATGCTTAGCTATTTTTGTCTTAGACATCTCTAGTGTGATTTACTCAAATTTCAACTCCCATTTAGTCCCCTTGTGTAACCTTGCTGGATTGAAATACCTCTCTTGCTATGTTTTTGTCCCTTAGCATTGATCTCATGATCAATAAAATCATGAGATATAGTTACTGAAACAAACATACACATCCTTAGCGCAAAATAGATTCTTTGATCTGAAATCACTAGTTTAAAAGGCATTGTGGGTTTGGCTTCTCAGAATCTGCTTTTTAACTTTTCAAATTAAATATACATTGTGAAAATGATTCCAATTTTACAGCTCCCTTGCAGATGTCTTAATCATTGAGTTAAGCAAGCATTTTCACACTTAGCTCAATGATTATTTCAGTTCATACCATAGGAGTGACTGAAGATCTGCTTTATGATTCTCTTATTAGGAATCTTCTATAAGATATGAAAGACTCCTTCCCTAAACCGGCAGAAGGTAGGTCTGAACAGTTGCAAACCCTAATGATCAGATGGGCATTAAACTGCACTGATTGTCCTCTGTTCTTTGTGATATTTTGCATTGTTTTGATTGTGTGTGTGTTTTCTCATCAGATATTAAAAAATAAATTTAATTTAGTAATTAAAAGCCAGTACATTATTATAATTTTAATTCTACTTATTTATCACCCAGCCTTCTAACAGTATGGGCTGTGCACAGTGTTATTGGCCTCCTTCCCTCTATAGTTTCTTGACCTCTACCTTGCACCCTCCAAAAGATCTAGATTTGCTTGCAATATTGTACCCCCTTCAAAAAAAAATCTGTTTTTTTTCATCAAATTTGTGAGGCAGCAGAAAGATTTTCCATTCCAAAGCACATGGATCCAGTCTCTCTATAGCTCCCTACAACATACATTGTTAATTTTCTGCTTACAGGGATCCTTCTCACTAGGCCTCAACTCCTCAAGGGTTATCCAATTTTGGTCACCATAGGGTATCTTAAAACTCCGTAAGGTTTCACTCCAAGGACCATGAAAGATATATTTATTCCTCCTGTTGCTCAGCCTGTTATTGATCTGGCTCCCTTGGAAAAGAATTTGCAGGAGGAGGGATAGCATATGCCAGTATATTTCTCATCACCAGCTGAGCCAGCTAGCCTTTAATCATACTCTTTTATCTCAGATGATTACAAATCCTTCCAGGATCTTATGAGAAAAGTTTCTTGACATCAATATGGAAGCAGTCCAGGAAAATCCTTACAGTGTTGGATGTATTGGACACAGCTGTGCCTAGATGGATAGCTTTACTCATTGATGAAAAATTGGACAAGGCCAAGTTCCTTTGACAAGGAGAGAGTAGACTGTCATTGGTGTGCGCCTTCATGTGAGCAGTTCTTTTCCTGTCTTTGCTGGACTTTCTGGTGGTAGAAGCAGCCAGTAAAAAGTTTGAAGAGCAGTAGTTTAAGTTTCTTCTATGTATAAAAGTTCACTTGTAATTTTTCTATATTTAGATTCCAAGACAGAATTCCCAGACCTCATCTACCCACTGATTTCCTTAGGCATGAGGGAGAGTTTTAAATTCTTTCTTAATGATGGGCAGTTTGTAATCACTGAAGGCACTTTATGCCAACCCAGTAGGCTGTCACATCCATTGCAACATCCATGTCAAGAACTGTCAGGTTTCCATCAGCATTTGAGATGGTTTTTATTGAATAAAAGACTCCAATATAATGGTAAGACTATCAGAAGTCACATCAGCACCATGTAGAGGAAACTGAGAACACAGTTATCAGAAATCTTATCTTAGGTAAGCTACCTGACAAGTTTCACAGGCTGATTCTGCAAAACTTTCACAAAATTTACAGAATTACAGAATGGCAGAGGTTGGGAGGTATTTCCAGAGATTTCTTGGTCCAACTACCCACTCAAAGCAGAATTGTGTAGAGCAGATTGCTCAACTGTGTCCAGTTGGCTTTTGAATATCTCCAAAGACAGAGGCTTTACAACCTTCCTGCGCAATCTGTTCCAGTGTTTGACCACCCTCAAGGTAACAAGCTTATTTTCAGTTTTTCATTTAAATAGAATTTCCTGTATTTTAATTTGAGTCCGTTGCCTCTTGTCTCATCACTGGACACCACAGAGAAGAACCTGGCCACCTATTTCTTATTCTTCCTGTGAGGTATTTATACACGCTGCCGAGATCCACCCTGAACCTTTTTGTCTTAAGGCAAAATAGTCCCAGCTCTCACCATCTTCTTGCATGTCTGATGCCCTGAATCCTTAATCATCTTCATGACCCTTCACTTTGTGTCTCTCTTGCACAGGACATAACACTCCAGTGCTGAGCAGAAGGGAATGAGCTGCCTTGGCTGCTGGCAATGCTCGCCCTAAGACAGCTCAGCGCCCTTTATCTTCTTTCCTGCACGGGTATGTTGCTGACTCATGTTCAGCTTGCTGTCCACCAAGAATTACACTTTTTTTTTCTGTAAAGCTGCTGTCCAGCCAGTCTGTTCCCATTGTGTGTTGGTGCAGCAGGGTATTCTCCAGATTCAGGGCGTTGCACTCTCCTGTGATGAAGTTCATGATATTCTTGTTTCCCTATTTCTCCAGAAATTAGGTAATTAGCTAATTAGGGTTGAGTCTGTTGCAACAATCTTTTCTCTGAAGTGGTGCTTTTAAGGATATCTGACCTAAAGCCAAGTGCTTCATGATAGAAAACGTGAATAAGTTAAAAACATACAAAATATAGTGCTTTATGCTTGAAGTCTTCATCTATTTATCTTTTCCTTTAGGGTTGCTTCTCCATGAGGTTTAGGTACACCATTGATGTAATTAAGTTACTTTTCTTTTCATTGTTCACCTGACTTTATGCAGACTTTCTGTTTGTATAAAACTGTGATCGATGTGACCAGGAAAACCGTGGTTCATTTAAGAGGTATATAGCCCGCTGCCCCTATTCTGCTTTAAAGACTAGTGCTCTGTCTTCCAGTCAAAACACTTTACAACAAAAATTTAACAGGCTGGAGAGCATTTCCAGAAACAAACTGCTAATGTGAGTATGGGCTGGAATAACACAGGAAAAGCAGTCACAAGGAAATTATCTTTAAAGGCAAAAGTCAAATAAGTCTTAACCTTGAAGTCTTAACCTCTGGATGCACTTGGAATTGGTGCTCACAGCCTACTGAAACAGTGATGGCCCGTCTGCTGCCCTGATACTATGGGCAATAAATCCGAATACTGTGACTATGTTCTGGAGAGTGTTTATGCTGACTTTTTTGTCTGTACTATAGCAAGTAGCTGGGGGAGGTGGAGGAGAATGAGTATTTTGCAGGAAAATGAGCTTTTACCTACAGATAGGCTTTTGGTTAAAACGTGATTCTAGTCGGAAATCAAGACAATGAAGAGCCAATTGTAGTAGAAGCAATAGAAATTGCAAAATATATAGCTAAGATTGCTGCAAACTTTTAATCATAAATACCTGTTTCCTTCATTATAACTTTACCATACTTACATTGGATTTTGTTGTTGTTATTGTTGTTGTTGATTCTATGATTCTATGATTTGAAAGTTTTACCTGAGACCATACAAAAGTATGGCCATTTGTGAAGCTAGACACTTCAACAAAATCCTGATGATTTTATTCCAGAGAGTCTGGTCTTCCCTAGTGCTTGATATTCAGTATAGTAATCATTTTGGCATCAGCTTTGCACTTTTTACTGACTTCATGACACCATGTGTGAAATTGATAGTAATAATCCTCTAAGTTTCAGTTGTAGATACAGTCTTTGCTTGCTGAAGTTGTTATGCAGGGTCCCCTGGGCATTCTGTCTAGCTGAGGAAGGGCTCTACCCTCAGAGCTCCCTGCAATCGGTTTGAAATTACAAAGCAACTATAGTAGGGAACTTTCCAAAATAGTCACATTGTTCTCCAGAGTGCTTTTGTTAGCAGTTTGGCTCTAAGATTCTCAGTGCTTGCAGAGCTGAAGCTCAGGGCAAAAATTCAAGGTTGTCAAAATGATTAAAACTACAATGGCTCCATGAAGCTGAGTAAGAATCTGCTCAGTGAAGCAAATCAAAAGAAGCCTGTACCCATCCTGGGTTTTATTTACATTCATGTGAAAAAGTAATGACAAAAACATCTTTATTTTGATACCAGCACAGTTTCAATCAGTATTCAGGTTGCTTTTTTTCCTGACAATAACTTGTGCAATACTGTAATATAGTGCAGTTACTTCATAATCCAAAAAGAATAAAGCTGAGATGCTGGCTCAGATTACAATTTTTTGTGCTTCCCTAGAACTGATTCCTGGCATACACAGCTTTCATAAACCACCCTTTACCCATACTCCAGAAGCAAACATTTCCTCTTCTTTTCTCTCCTTTCTTAAAGCCTTCAAGAAATAGTAGAAGGTGTATTAAATATTTCCATGCCAAAAAATATTATACCAAAAATCTGCTATTACAGAATTTGCTGTAAAGGAGAAACAAAAGATAAACATTAAATTTTTCTAGAGACTTCTATTGTAGAATGAAGATATCACACATTCTCAGGGAGCATATAAGTCAGGAAAAAATATAAAACAGAAAAAAAAAAAGATGAAATACTTGATTTTAATTTTAGTTTTTTTTTTTTTTTAGTTATACTTCTATCTACATTCATTTATAAAGTTCTTCTCTCTATCAATAGCTGCTGCAAAGAAAAATACTAAAATCTGTCTTATTATGAGAATACAGTACTATGATCAGGGGAACAAATGTGAAAAAACAATGTTATTGCTTGGCAAACTCGCTTACAATCCTATTCCCACTTCACTGGGTAATTTTTGGTATGATGTGACCATCTGAGTTTTCTCAGATGAGAAGGTTTATAGCAAATAGAGAGCAAAAAGCTCGTGGGAAAATGCCTTTTGTAACCCTTTCTCTGTTATTTTCTTGACCATTAGATCAATATTCTCATCTCTGTAAAATGTGTCTCCCATCACACAATCATTAATTACTCCATTGCTATCCTGATATGAAAGTGTAAGAAAATTACCTCATAAAATGACTTTAGTTTCTGACTAAAGAAAAAAGGGAACTTATATTTCCGTTAAAGAAATCTAATAATAGAAAGTTAGATATGAACATAGACATTTTAGTTCTAGAAACGGAATATTTGTCTTTGCTTAACATAAGACTTGTGATCAGCTGACAGTTTTACTTGCTCATCTTTTTTTTTTTGTTTCAGTTATTTAATTTTGTTTCTTGGACAAATGTTTTAATAAACTGATGCGTATGATTTTGCTAAACTGATATTTTTAAAGAGAATTTTCAAGTCTTTTGGAGCTTAGCTTATTTCTCACCATTCTAGCATTGTATTTATTATTCAGACTTGAGTGTATCTAGGATCTACTAGGATTCTGATGTATTCTGAAGTAGGAGACAGTATAGTAGTTTTGAATTAAAAATAGCACTTTAGTATTGTTCAAGGAATGCTTGTGGGAAACAGCAGATCGATAGCTGTGCAGTGTAAGCTGGCTGGTAGCTCTAAATCATAACTCTGAGTTTGAATATCATGAAACTGAGTGTCATGAAAACGTGTTTAAGGTCCTATTGTTTAATTCCTGTTCTCTGCTAAGCATCAAGGAAATGTGTACATCTTTAAAGAAAGCATTGAACATCTGCCCAAAGCTAGTTTTAGCTTTAGTAGAAACTGAAGGGTTATCATGCACTACTTATGAACAAAAAACATAATAAGCAGTGTATAAAGTAACATTTTCTGAAGAGTGGTATTCTTCCACCTTTGCTGTTTACCTGTCAGTTATGTTTTTCTATTTAAACCGATATTTACTTTGGGAAGGGTGAAAGATTACAAATAGCTCACTACCAAATCACCTTTAGTGCTGTGCAGTCCTTTTCAAAGCAATGTGGGCCATGTGGGCTCTGTTTGATCGTTAGTGCGTGCCCAGGTAAGAAAACAATTGCATGAGAAATGCTAGTAAGGAATGATTTTCCATGCTGGGCTTGTCAGCAGGTCTGAAATTTTCCCAGAATGGAGGGGAAAGGCACAGAATGGTTGGAAAAGACCTTTCAGATTTCCTTGCATTTCAGAATACCCTCTGCTCATGATGTTGCTCCTCGGGTAGGGTACTGCATATGCTAAAATATGGGGAAGTTGGTATTACAAGCCTTTTTTTTTTTTCTGTTTTTCTATAATTTATATTATCTTATTCTACTAAAGTGTCCCCTTAATTGATTTTAATCCACCCTCTGTTTATCTTTTAAGTCCTTTTAGCACTGCTTAATTCATTTTTTGAAAGTTCAGCTAAGATTTGTTTTCTTCCTAACGGTTTTGCTATTTACCAGCCTAAATGGTATTTCTTAGTGTAGGTGACTTTTACTTTTCAGTAAGAAATGGCTTAATAATTAATCTGAACATACCATACTCCCTCTTGTACATGAGTGCATCTCAGTGCTCTAATGCTTGGTTAAACAATCTTTCTACAAATACAGGTACAAAAAATAAATATGTCAAGATTGGCATTGAAAATATCCAAAGGCAAGGTGGATTACACGTGAGCACACCCTACTTAGATCACAAAGATTGCGCAGCTAATGTAATATTTTCTTATTCTGATGCTAGGCATGACCTTGTGCAGGAGGCCTTTTTGAAGAGTATGTTTCCTTTCAAGATCTGGTTTCAGACTGCATCTGATCTTGTTGGTCTCTCCTCTCTGAATCTTTATGTAAAGAATTGAATATACAGGGTTGCTGTAAATGCCAATGATGAAGATGATTAGTTAGCAGATTGGTTGGCCCATAAGGTAGAGAAAGCTGCAGCTTTCTGGACATACACGGTGATTCCTTTACCTGCTCTAGCATTGGAAGCTGTGCTGTGTTCATAAAATTGTAATATATTTGTATGCTGTTACAGGGAAAAAAATGGAAAGAAAGAGCCTATTTTACATTTCACTGAGATAGCCCCTACTGTATTGTGAGTGAAGTTTCACACTACACCTACCCTGCCTTGAGATCCTCTTGGTGCCACATTCACTTTCTTTCCTTTTTGTACCAGGACATAACTATAGCCACAAGGTGAGTCAATATAGGTCACCAAAGTGAGACCACTCTTTTTTTTTTTTTTTTTCTTTAATTTAGGCGATGTATTCCTAAATAACTATACTAAATACCTGAGCTTACTTACCTTGTGACCATAATATCAGATCCCGAAGGAGCATGAGGATGTATGGTCATTACACTGAGTACCAGTCACTGTTACTTACCACAATTGGGTATGAGATGCAAAATTAGGCCTGGCAGAATGGGTAGCGAATTGATCTATTTAAAACAACTGTTCAATGTTTGTGTGATATAGCAGTTTGCTCATTCGAGTCACAGAATTTTCTCATAGTAAAGTACTTCTAATAGGAAAGGCTATTGAATACTTATTTCAAGGATGTAAATATTCTTTCTCACTTCGGACTCAGTAATTCAGTTCCCCAGATGTATATCATTATGTTGACATCATTGGATGTAGTGCCAAACTGGGGGGGGAAATAAGGACTAGCAGCAGGCCTTACCATAAAAATTACATATTTGGCCATAATATACAGGTTATGCCGCACTTTGCAGAGAGATGCATGTTCCTTGGACAGGAGAAATCCAGAAGATGGGTTGAACATTTGTTAGCTGCTCAAGGGCACGTGACCTGGGAACGACTGTATCGCAGCACAGTTGTTCACAGTATTGTCTATTCCCCTGTGGCTCCAGAGCTGTGTGTTTTTTTAGCTGAAGAAAGTTTAACATAGTGCATTGGAAATATAAACAGAGCAGTAAAAGCCACAAGGCGTCCTTAACAACAGTGCCATCAAAACTTCTGTTTCAGAAGTAAGTATCATGTTTTCCTTGGATTTATTAGCACTTTCTTGTTGTTACTTTTTCCCGGTTAGAACTATGTCAGAACATCCAAATTCATTAAAACAATTTAAAAAATATAAAATTACTGTATTGCAACATAACTCTGCCTTCTAATTGTCCTCTAAGTGAGAAGCTCTTGCATATTAAATATTCCTCTTATCTGCTTTGTTTTCACTGCAATCCTGTTTCATGGTAGTTACTGAATATCGTTCCAAGTATTTTGCCAGTTTTATAACTAGCCCTGAATCAACCACCTAATTTTGGAAAGCAAAGTGTTTCCATATTACGAAGATCAGCTGGTAAATGAATATTAACTTTTGTTTCTTTATGGCATGAATAGCAGGGAGAACCACTTTGCTCCAGGCAATTTTTCCTCATTTAGGACTCACAAGGTAAGCTTGTTTTTCAGTAGTTAAATCAAAGACTAAATTAGGCAAGTATGGTCTGCCAGAGTGTATTAATAAACTGTGTAACTTGTTAAAACATTCTAAACTGGGATAATCATTATGTTTATTAGCATATTAGTACATAGTGTACTACTAAATTCATTATAGCTAAATTCTCGTTACTGCCCTGTTGACAGTTACACCTGTGCATTCTCGCTGACGTCAGGAGAGTTTATAGGAAAGTCAAGCAAGAGCACTAACTGGCACTAAACATAAAAAGTTGTTTGTAAAGAAAGCAATGTTTGCAGAAAGGAATGAGTATCAAGATGCTTTAAAAAGTTTGGCATATTATTATGAGGAAATATTTAACAGGATGGTTAAACTTTAAACTAAAATACATTTTCCCATAAGCTTTATTAAAAATATCTCTTCAGATTTTAAATGAGAAAAAGACACCTATAGACCAACTGTTCTCACCATGACAACAAGTTAAACTCACAAAACACATAGCAGTGTTATTTGGCAGCACCGTTAGTTTGCAAGCTAGGACATCAAATCGGCAAAACGCAGGCTGCCCCATTTTGCCCCAAATTGTGTGTTTTTATTCTCCCTTAAAGCATGCACTAGCAGTGGCACACAGGAGGCATGAAGTCAGGCTCTGTTTCCTCATTTCATGAGTTTCGGTTGAACAACTGAAGGAAAAACCTGTTCTTTAAAAGTCAGGTCTTTTTTAGGAAATGCAACTGTCAGCGATTTTGCTCATGTTTGTGAAAATAGAGCTGGGCAACTTTCTTAGCTGTGCAGCTGGGGGGTTCTGCATTTTGAGAATTATGGAAACCAGGAATGACAATGACCTACTCGTATCCACTCGTGCAACCAGATCTTTTGCCAGTGCAGAAATATCAAGTGTTATTCTCTAGTCTAGTTTTGAAAGTCTGAAGCAATGTGGATTCCATTGCTTCCCTTGGGAGCCCCATGGGTT
>JAWLRI010000251.1:1859814-1895785 GCA_034781795.1 Crypturellus tataupa
TGAGGTATGATCACCTGGGGGAAATGCAGTAGCTCTATTTTCTGGAAAATAATACTACCTTATGTTGATAAAACTTGGCTATGTCTTATATAATTTAATCAAAAATGGTAGATTTAAAACCACAACCATTAAGAAAGCACCATTGCACCATAATGCAGAGACTGATGACATTTGGAAGTAAATCCTCCAAAACTTCAAGCTGAACAAGACAACTGGCAGAATTGCCAGTATTTCCTAATCCACATGTAATTTCCTCTATCAAATTCAAAACTTTTGTGAACTATGACACGTGTAAAAATAGTTTGGCAAGCTACATCATCTACAATATCATGAGGTACATGGATGGTCTAGCTGGATCCTTTTCAGCCTGTGGTCTGTGAGCTCTGCTTCTCGGGGCTCTGCAAAAAATAACTAAGAAAATCCACTTATGTGTCTGCTCAAAAAATATTCGGTGAGAAACAAACTGGGCCAAGCTGGCAATCATTGCTTAGCTTGATCAAAAGCAACTGAAGAGATAGGGAAATTTGCCATGAAATATAGAATGTCATTGGAATACCTAAACTTCATCTGTTTCTTCAGACATTCAAATCTATGAAATAAGCAAGTTAGCAGTCCACCGGCTAGTGAGACATAGACATGAGAAACTGTCAGCTATCAGTTTAAGTTGTGCAATTTGTAATCAAATGCTGGGACTTCTCTATTAAGGAATGCACATCTGTCACGGAACAGGAAAAATATAATTAGGATCTGGACAGAGTGAATTAGAAGTAATGCAAGGGGCATCTGCTTATAGATATTTCATCTCTACCTTCTCAGGCTTATGGAGGACTTGGGGTGGTTCTGGAAGCCGGTTCTTCTACTTGCAGCTTCATAGGCCTCCTATGGCTGGAATTTTCCCCATCTGCCCAGCAGATGACCATTTTGGGCAAGCGCTCATCACAGGAGCTGTTCTTAATTAAGCTCATTATATTGCAGTTTAGGTTCAAAAGTTTTCTAGATGGTAGTGAAATAAAATACATTTCAGTTAGGTTCTATGGAGTTTATTTATAGAAGGAGAAAATATTAGATGGCAATAAATTCTGGAGACAGTTCAGAACATTATAGTTAAATAATCAGAGTTTGTTGATCATTGTCTTTGTTTAATTGGGGTTCCTATCTCTTTCACGTTAATACTACTAAGTATTACTAGTATTACTACAAGTGCATTTTTTTGTATTACTTCTTTTTGTATTTTGTACAAGTAAATTTACTTCTATTACTACAAGTAAATATTTACTACAAGTAAATAGTGTGTCTTAAGTTGCTTCTGAGATTAGTTGTAAGGAACTGTACATAAGGACATGGGAAATATTATCCGTTCATTATCTGACATAGAGCAGTTTGTCTTCCCTGATGGGAAACAGGTTCTTTCTTTCCCAGGAGTTTTGTAGCATTACATGTGGCCTCTGTTCCAGTAGCCTTCAAAGCGATTTTATTTCTTCATTAAAAAAATAGAAAGTACTCCTTTATTATGCAAGCAAATCTTGGCGTTGATCCATCTGTGAATATCTAGAAAGTAACCCAGGATTTAGCAACCTATTTAAGTACTTAATAAATAAAAGAAAGTAATAGTGCTTTAGTGCTATTCACAAGGAAGCAATAAAAATGGTGAGGAAATTAAACAATTGAGAAATAAAAACAAATTCAGAAAGGGAGATCAAACAACATTAGGATAGCATTTAATGATGCTGAAGTATTTATTTCATCTTGTGCAAGAGCTTTGAAAAAGTCATACAGTTATTTTCATGTGGTGTGGAGAATAATGAAACATTAAGCATTATTACTTTATTTTTGATCATACAATTTATAAAATGATTTGCAGCCAAAAAAAAGATCTGTTATTCTTCCTTATTTTACGAGCATAAGAAGTCACTTCAGTGACAAACAACAGCACTGAGTTCCATGAGTAAGTGTTACTTAGAAACAAGGATGGTCTCCAGCCTTTAGCTGTATTTGAATGAGTATAGCTTTCATGAATGTAATTTGAATTATATGGTGCTAGAGAACATTTAAACATTTTGAACATGGTGCAACTCAAAATCAGTACTTTTTCTCCAGACTCTAATTATGGTTTCTGTCACTCTAGAATTATCTCTAATTTAAGAATTTATGAAAGGTAATAAGGGTAATTTTCTTATAGAGAAAGGTTGACTTTCTCGAAGTTTTGTAACAGATTGAGAATGGTTATATATGGCTTGTTCTATTTTTCAATATTATAAATGTAAATTTTACTGTAGATTCTGATGAGATTATGGCCATCAACTGGGATTGATAGCCATCAAATCCTTTGCATTGAATTATTAACTTTTCCTGCTAGGTTTACTTGAGCTACTGTGTTTTAAAGTTTAGGCAGAACAATAAGAAGCAAAGACAAATTAATATGTCATTTAAAATTTTTTTGCTTACAAGTTGATGCACTTTTGATATACGCTGATCCTTGAATTCATTAACAGGAAGATGCATTAAATTAACTCATCTTTTTTTAGATGAAATGGATATTGAGATTGAGTATGTTACTTTAAATTTCAGTATTTTTCTCAATTTTTCATAATTAATATTAGTATTGTCATCACTTCAGTGCGTATTTGTGGTTACCTGGAAATATTACAGCTCCACTGTATTGTAGCAGTTACAATATACCGGATTTCTTGTCTTTTGCCTATATTATTCAGTAAAGAAAGATAAGGTGTAGTTTTGTAACTCTATAACATAAGGCCTTTGCCTTTAATTTTACAAAGAAAAATAGTATTTAAAGTTAATTTATGATTGTGATTATGATATTAACCCATCTGATAAGTCCCTTTTAGCCTAGGGAAAAAACTTGGTCTGACCGTGCAGCCAAGCCTGCTTTGAACGGGCAGTTGGAAGGAACCGACCTGTGCTTCCTAGCCCTACACCCTTTAGTGCCAGCTGAGAAGCACTTGTAAATACACTGCATTGCCACACAAAATGATGCCAAAACGTCCTTCTGCACATTGCTGAGTTAGCAGGAGATGAGCTTAAATTTGTTGCCAAAAAATGGACCTAAAAATTGGGGAGAGAGTGTAGTTAAAATGATCTTGCAATTATATTGATGTGTGCAACTATTAACCCTGCCCAGGTTTGTAACAGTGAATTACAAATGAAGCAAATGAAGTAAAATGAAGCAAATTTAGGCTTTATAACCACTTTTGTTATTATAAAATATAGTATTGATGATGCTGTTTTTTGAGTGCACCTACTACAGCTGGATCAAATTAGTGACAAATTAGTTCAAGCGATAAATTAGTTCAAGACACTCTATGACTGCTAAAAGAAGCCAGAAAAAATAAGACAGAAAAAACGTCATAACAAAAGCTTTGTGTTCTTTTTCCTCTTATTCCTTCAGTTTCTGAAGAGTTCAGGATCAAGCAGTTTTAAGTCAACAAATGGTGAAACGATCCTATTATGTAGAAAAAAATAAAAAAAAGAGAACATGTCTCTGAGGCACAGGAGGAACTAGCATTTTTATGGGGTTTTACCCCTAATCAGTGCATTTCAGAGAGTTTTAACGGGCTAGTTTTAAGTTTGCAGGCTCATATGATCTTCCAACTAAACCTGAAGGACTGCAACTACCTTGTATGCTGCTGCTGATGTCCAAGAGAATAAAAGAGGTTTGGCACAACCACTTTCCTCTGAAACTGTTTTTTAGTTGAAGGGTGAGTGACTATCTTAGGCAAAATGGAGATAAATTATCAGAAACTATAGCAAAAACATAATTTAAAAACCAGCAAGAAAACATTGGGATTAGAACTTGCAGGAATCATTTTAACCTTTATTTAGATTTGGGCAACATTTAACAAACATAGTTTTTTGTAGTCATGGTACTGTCCTGAGGCTATAGTTTTGGGTAATGTACGCTGCAAGAGTTTTTCAACCTACTGGGGGAGCACATGTAAAGAGTGGCAAATAGTAATCCTGTGAGCAAGGAGAGCTGTGTCCTGTTTCCCATGACCCCTGACATCTGACTTCTCATATTCCTCAGTATCCCTATTTGTAGAATGGAGATAAAAATTTGGTGCGCAAATATCAACTTGTTTATAAAGTGCCATGGTATCCTTAGATAGAAAGTGCTATGCAAATATAATCTCTTCTACCAAATATAACCACACGTTACCAGCCCCTTTTATTTTATTTCTTAACATTTTGGCACAATCAAATTCTATACAAATAAACTGTCTTTACAAAAACTAAGAAATAAGTTAACTCACAGGAAATCAATTCACTACATCTTCATGCTGGTAGAAATTTATCCAACCCTTTGGTAAGATTTCTACTTAACTTCACTCCAGGTTAGTTTCCAAACAAGATGTCTTTGTTTTCAAACAATTTTAATAGAATTGTTTCTGGAAGGCTTCCAATGATAAAAAGGGAAATAGATTAGGAAAGCTTAGATAAAAAGTATTAAATATATATGATATAGGAACACTTAAATGGTTATTTGTTACACAATAGAAAAAAAATGCTTATTGCTTTTTTTATTTTTTTATGAATTATTGCTATGAATTTATGATTTTTTTTGCTATGAATTATGAATTTTTCTCCAGACAATATAGAAACAAGGTAAATGAGCTGTCCTTACTGAAAGGGATAAAAAGATGAAGTTATAAGTTGTACTTGAAAATTCATATTAATACACATTTTTAAACTATTGGTGTCTGGACTTCATGTATTTCCTGACCTAAAGGAAGATGAAACAAATTAGAGAAATCTTATGTGGTTTGAAGAGGAGAAAGGAAAATTTCCCTTTCATTGAACATCCTACAAGAACGATTCTTTTTTTTTTTCTTTTGTCGTCAACATCATTTTTCAAATTTTACCTTCGAATGAAGTTTGTCTAACTAAAGAATGTGCAGGCCATGAGTGATCTTGATCTAGCCTACTTGAAAGGAAGTCTATGCCACTGTTAAGTCTCTCAAGACTTCAGCACTTGTAGGTCTTTACAACTACTCTGCCTTGTTGTACACTGAATTGAACTGAATAAGTTAATAAAAAACAGTGGTGTAGTTAGCTAGGATTAACCAACGACACTTTCTCCTGTGTCAGGAAATAGTAGGATGAAACTGTGATCTTTTTGGGTTTTCCGTGGAAAAAATAATCAGAGAAAGTCAGAGAGCTAGGAAATTTAAAATGATTTTATTGTTACCAGTCTCTTTTGCTAATGTTGTATTTCTTTTTATCTTTTTTTGCTTCTAATTTCTTTAAGTAGTTGACATTTTGGACTAAATTTCAGGATAGTATAATAAAATGAATGTGGAATACCGATGTCCCACCTTACATGAAGAGGGGTGTATTTTGGGCTTTTGAACATGAGAACTCTGAATTAATTTGTACAACTGAAGCTATGGTCTAACAGCTGGCAAATAATATTCGACCAGAGGAAATACATTCAGAGAGACACTGGTACTAAGAGTCTTTTGGAGAGGCCACTGGATGGCTAAGAAGCCTTTATATAATTATTGGGAATTTGGTGCTAAGACAGAATAGCAAGCAAAGAAAAAATATCCTGTTAACCTTTAGCTCTGTGCTACATTTCAACTGACATTCTAAGAGACACAACTCATAAGTTATAGAGAGAAAACATATGGTTCAGCGCTGTTTCTTATGTTTAGACAAAACAGTCTTTTTTGAAATCAGTTGACTATAGGAACTAATAGCCAAATTTAGACAAAACCATTGGCTTGGAGTAACTTTAGAATCTCTTAAAATTAGTATTATAGGGCACTTGGGTTTCTGGGAAGGTTTTATTTTGGTCTCTTGTGACGTGATACGGTATGCTGTGCAATTCTGTAGCAAGATAACTGGCACTATTAGGAAAATACAGATTAGTAGCATTTTCCATTGTTCACAAACAAGGCTTTTCATTTATCAAATAGTATTTCTTGGTTTTGGAAAATTGCAAATATTACAATTATAGATTTGCCAACTCGAGTCTCCTCAGAAGCACAGGCTAAACTTGATTTTGTCTCTGCATTGGGACAGCAACGTGCAGGTCTCTAATGATACTGAGCAGCTGCCCCACACACTGTGCTCCATGGGACCAATTGCATTTTTGGCATTTGTAAGTGGGGTAAGGACTATGAGATGGTCACTGGGATTTTAAACAAGTGTCTTAATTATTGCCAGGCCAGTATTTTGCTCTATGATCTATTGCTCTATCGATCCATCATATGTTCTGATGGTTTCCTAAAAAACACTTGCGTGCTTAAATTCACAGGTTTCTAATGATGCTTAGAAATTCAGGAAAATTAGAAAATGATATGTATTATTGATTCTTCTTTTAAGGTGAAAATATCACATGATCATGACAAACAACATGGAGACTTCTGAGGTGTCTATAGCTATTTCTGTCTATTGAAAGAAAGTGCTCAGGGAAGTTATTTTTTGAAATACCTGTGGTCCTAGGGGAGAATGTGTTAAGACTCAGATGCAGTAAACCCAGCTAGGGTATCCTGGTAGTTATTCCTTTAGCCTGTCATAAAGTTGCTACTTACGAGCCACTGATTCCTCCAACTTACAAGCATTATTGCCATAAAAATATATGGGCTATTCTAATGTCCAATATCCAACTTATTAGCAAATATTCTTGTTTTGGAAGTTCAAGTGTTGTATCTCACATACAATCATAGAGCCCCAAAATGGTTTTGAACATGATAGACTATTAATTTTTTATTTAAACATGGTAAAGTGGTAAGCTATTTTTCAAGACTGTTATTTTCTGTGGTCTTTTATTATTATCTGTTACTGAAACTCTTGCTTAATATAAGCATATGTTTTAAACAAGTTTGTCTCTTATCCACACATAAAAGTCTGTTTGGGATTTGAGGGGATTTGAAGGTCAAATGAGCAGATACCTTTAGAAGTGCAGATGAGAGTCTGGATTCCCGTTTAATATGCAGTGGGTCTTGTCTTTTGGTGGTAGGTACAATCTCACAGACCTGGCTGAAGAAAAAGATATTCACCTGTCTCACCCCAGAGAAGTGTCCTAAGGGACAGGGTGGCAGAAGAGATTTAATAAAAGGAGGCAGGGAAGGGGATGAGGGAGATCCTTTCCTGGGAACACCCACATATGTCCTGGGTGGCCAGGGTCGGACCTCCTGACCTGGCAAGCTAGGTTAGGAGCACAGAGGTCCTATCAAGACTATGGTACAGGGTCTCCAAACAGAGCAGTAAGAATTTGCCCCACACTAAATTGATGTTTTTTACATAACAGCTGGTGCACTGTTTGTGCAGTGGAGGCTGTGGCTCTTCTCAATACCATGCTGATGGTGGTGTAAAAAGGTTGTGATACAAGAAAGAATCGAGTCCCCTAGGGGCATTATTTAGGCTTCCCAGTGCACTAAGCAGTGAGAGGCCTCATTCATTAAAGCCGGTTGTAATCAGCCGCAGCAGGTGAAGGCTCCTGCGCGACGCAGAGCCGGGGGAAGGTGGTTCCTGCCGCCTCGGCAGCCTGCAGCGTGCGCGCTGCCGCTCGCTCGCACTTTTCCCTGTTCTCCCCACAGCACATGTACCAGACCAGGCTTTTTATGTCACGCTGCAGTAGCACCATCCCACACACTCGCTGTCTCTGAAGAAATGTAACCCTTTTGCCGTTTATCTTGAAGTAAATCTCAGTGATTTGAGAACTGAGTATCTTCTGCTGAAGGAGCGCACATCTGCCTAACCTGTAAAGCAATGACAGCCTCGTCGTGATTCAGTCGCTAAAATACAGGCACCTAGCGCTCTTTGAGACACTTAAGGGTAGCTGAGACATCCTCTCTGGGCTGGCAGATATGACCCAGGACCTGCAGGACACCTGCGCTCTTCTGGAGCAGCAGCTGGGGACCAGGTGAGACACTTTAGGCGCCTCGATTGGCCCTAGCTGCCTACATTGGGTAAATGATTTGAACCTCCTGTTTCTGGGCTTAATGAATATTTGATGTATAGGATGACTGATCAGAAATTCCTGTTTTTGTTTCTGTTTTGTCTGAGGCCAAGTTGAACAATTCTGTAATTACACAGAGTACTTCTTAATGCAAATGGGACTGCTGGTACGTGGAATTACTTGTTCTTGTGGGTAAAATGTACATGGCTGAGCTCTAAACCACTCCAGTTTTGCTGTGCAGCAGCTGGTCTGGAAGTGAACTTTGATAAATGACAGAACATTCTAGACCTTACTGCTTTATAGTATTAAAGGAGCAAAGCAACACAATTAGTAGAACTAATAACCAAAAAATGAACATGTATATTTACACAGAAGGATTTGCTCTTTAAGGCTTGTAAAATCTTCTCTCAGTTCTGTTAGGATACAATCTGTGAAAGAAGCAATAAAGCACTAGAATATGTAGCATCTCTCTCTGAGACCAGATTTATGTTTTGTGTGCCAGAACAATATTAAGCAAATCCTTCTCTTCCTGCTAAAAAATAGCCAGTCTGCAGCTCTCGAGCATTTTCTCTTCCAGTGATAAACATTACTTAGAAAACTTTTCCATGCACCTGGGTACTGACCAAAGACAACAAATAACGGAAGAGGAAACCATAATTTAATTCTTTACTATATAGAAAGCTTTGCAGATGACCTAAGCAGTTACATTATTTATATGCACTGGCTTTTCAAAGAGCTTCATAGGTTTTTTTGGCTGATGAAAATGGAAAAATCTATCTCTTCTCGTGTGTTCTCTATACATTTAATTGCTTTTTAACCCTCGCCATAGTCACATGCTTCTATTGCTTTTCCTTCTGAGAGCAGGACAGAAAAACAGAACTGATGCATTCCTGTCAAGGAGGCTTTCAAACATATAAAGGTTGCAGGACAGACTGGCCACCTAGTTTAAAATGTTAAGCACTTAGAGCAAAAGCAGTGTAATTGTTTTTACTTAGCCCTTTCCTTGAGGGGTAAGTACTTGAGAGGGGTATTGAGATGGGCAGTTGTGGCACATAATACTTTTACTATGGATGCTGCTTGCTTTTTCATTTCAATATCTAAGACTGCTTACCCATCTTACTAATGTTGTTTTCAAGTCCAATTCATGATTATCTTAATAACAGCAATTTTAACATGATATCAAAGTTGAGACTTATGCCAAACCTCATACCTGAAGACAGGCTGGATTGCTCTGTAGTTTGGCTCTTTTAATCTGACCTAACTTGAGAACAGCAGCAAAGCTGCTTTTGGCACCGCTCATTGGGTCATGGGAAGAAGCTAGTTATTCCAGTGCATCAGCTATATGCAGCTCCCTGGAAGGGTTTTTGTCACAGTAATATGAAGAAAAATGCATCTCGGAGAAAACAAATGAAAAGAAAATTATTCATTGACAGTTGCAGTAGCTCTCCTTAATTTTTCTGTGTGGACAGATCCGAAACATTTTCAGTTTCAGTTCATATATGAACTTCTCCATCTGATACTAATGGACACCCATCTATTGATAAGCAGTAAAATGTTCAAGGGAACTTTTGCTATAATGCCAGTTAAGATTCTTATTAAGTAATGTAATACAGCTTTTCTTTCTGACATTTGTAGATGCTTTCAGCTGAAGTGTATGTCTCTCTAGAGACAAGGAGCTGAAGCTGAAATTTCCTATCATTCTGTCAGAAATGACTGAACAAAACCAGAATAAAAATCTACACTCTGCTTTCAGGAGCTTTTTAAACTTATGCATAGTAGATACACTATGCTTCAGTTTTCCAGATTTTTTAATCTTTTTTTTTTTTAAATCCATACTATAAGTCTATCTTGGAAATTTGTCATATAAACGAAAAGAGCATGACAATTTTCTTTAAAAATATTGGTGTTATGATCGCCAAAACCCGTTAAAAAATGTATTTGGTATTTATTGCAGTTCCTGGCAGGAATTATGGAATACACAGATCCAAATTCATTGAGGATACTGGGAAGAGCTCCATAAGCATAAATAGTCTTTAAATTGGATATTTCTGCACAAAATAAATTTCCTGATCTTCTGGAGAGAAGAAATTTAGTGTCCAATCTAGCTAGCTCCATAGAAACAATTATGCGGGTGTATATTCATGTTTACATAGCTCTTATTAGGTGATTTCAGCTTAAAGTTTTACTGGTATGTTTTACTGGTGCATTTTACTGATCTGGTAACCCTTCCATAGTGATTTAAAATTAGGTTGTTAGCAATTTATTAATTAGCTATAAGAGAAATTTTAATTTTTTTGAAGGAACATGAGTGGGATCCTAATAGGATCATTTCTTTCACTTACTGATTTACAAATATATATATATATAATTATTTTACTTCTCCATCCCTGCTTCACCACTTTCTCCTCTCCAAAAAGATACTGTCAGTTTTCTTAAAGAAAATATATATACAGGGAAAAATACAGAATTGTGAATTAGTATGCTCATTTTCACAGCTGGTCAAGCTCTCCATTCTCTTCCAGTTTCCTAGTCCCAGTGGTTTTGGATTATAAAATCATCAAGACAAGGAACTAGGACAAAACTATTGTTTGTTGTTGGGTTGCTGAGAGTGTCCCTGATAAAACAGACATTCTGGAATTGCCTGGTATATAAATACATCAGCTAAATGGAGAAGGTCTACTATTCTTGCTAGTTTAGATTAATGGAACAGTTCTTCTTAGATGACTTCGTGTCTGAGGCATGTGAAAATCAAATACTGAAGACTACTCTTCTGTGCCCTAGCAAAAAGGCTTTTCTTAACAAAAATGCAAGCTTGTTTTTAAAAGGAATTGCTAACTAAAGCCTTTTCTAATGCTGTATCATTTTCAGTGAAATACTTGTTGAGAAAAAAAATAAAAACTTGTTTTTCTTCATAAACTCTAAGCTATTAAGAATCAACTAATTTGTGTTTCTTCTGGAACATACTGAAATGTCTGAAGAAGCCTTTATACTTTTGTTTTTTTTGTTTACATACTATGTCAAGTAGTATGAATGTCCATAGCATTAGCTATAGATGGATATTCTATAGCTATTCTTAAATTTTATGTCAAATCTGAATGTAAAAGAGAACATGTGATCTTTAGGAAAGAACCACTGTAACATGTTGGTTTACTGCAATTATTGCAAAATGGGACATTCTGATTTGAAGTTTTAGACTTCTGACTAAATCTAGCAGCTAAATCACAAAAACAAGTCTCGTTCTGTATGAGGTCACTGATAAATGGTCTGGCAGAGCACATGGTTATACCATCTGATCCAACAGTAGATAAAATGCAGGGACATTTTTTTATTAATAGTGGAAATTCACTAACATAAATTCATTTTCCAACAGTGTTTATCTTTCTAATAATTATGAGGAGCTAGTTATATGCAGTGACAAGTCCATTAAATAAAGATTCTATAGGCATCATGAATAGGATTATCATGATATATTTATCTTAGTTTTCTTTTTAAAACTCAGAATCTCTAAAAGGTCTGAAAAACCTCTAAATGGACTTTTATGGGTTTCTGTAATCCTATTTATAACAGAAAAGTTTCCATGTTCATTCACTGATGTAGGTCTGCAAAATACTGTTTAAAGATTTTTCTGGTTAAATAAGATTTATGAGACAATATGTTTTGGAAAAGTGCCACAGTTTTACAAACGTGGGATAGGGAAGCGCTGACAAGATTCAGAAAAGCAACTCAAAAACTACAAGAAAAATCTTCTTGCATTCATTGCAAGAAAAACATTGAAGCAAATCTGAACAAAAGGTAATTAAAATTTCCTAAGTAGATACAAGCCTTACAAGTATCAAACTTACAGTATTATGAGGGATGCTAGGGAAGAACTCAGTGATTTTATGTGTCAAGTAGCATTTATTCTAGCACCATCAGAGAAAGAAAAATTTGGATGACTTAAGACACCTAAAATTGATAGTTTAAGACCTTCTGCAAGTAAAAATCCAGTTGAGTGAAATGGAGAGTACATAATGGGTTTGCAAAATCCTTTTTTTTTTTCATTAAAGATGACTTGCTTTCCTCATAATATCTTTTATGCCCTTTAAAAATCAGACATATACCTAAAATGGAAGCTTGGAAATGGCTACATGGCTGAAAAAACTCTGCAATGCAACAGAAACCAACAGTCCCAATCATTAAGAATCTTAGTATATTGCAAAAATAGCAGAGAGGAAAGGAAAGGTCATCGGTCCTCAACAAAAGTTCATGCTAAGTCACGAGTTTCAATAATCTGAACATGTAAACAGGGCAGTAGCATAAGGCAGGTTGATACTTGTGTTGCATGAGAAACACTTACGCAATAAATCCTCCCTCTCTGTGCGGGAGAGCTGCTCCCGTCCGCAGCTCCAGAGTTCACCTTGCTGACACTGAGGCCACTTGCCTTAGTGTCTGCTCTTTGCTTCACCTGGACGCCCGTGCAGCTCTGCTCATCTCTGGGTATTCTCCAAAGATTCTGTTTTGAATTCTTTGCAAACCAGTCCTGTAATAAAAAGAAAAATGCACTGCAGTATTCAGTATCTCAGACCTATGCAATTTAAAATATTTGCATTCATGATATTGAAATGTTTTAGGGGAGCTTTGCAATGAATGAAGTGCATTTGAAGGACAAACTGTGCTTCACTTCTGACAGCAGTAAAATATTTTTCATTAACCGTTTATTAATGCATATATGTTTATAATATCTGTAAGGTATTAATGTGTTTCTTAACAATTTATCTTATCTTCTTATTGAAGTAAATTCAGTGCTGAGAGTCTAGACCTAGAAAAGATTGATTTTGTTTCTTCATGCCATTACACCTGAAAGGATTGGAAAAAAGTTGTCCAAGTGTAAATGATTCAACTCTTACAGTTGATGAAGTTCATGCCAACTAAAAATCTTGCCTGTGATCACTAACAATATTACTGATAATAATTACGCTAATAATATTGCCAATATCAGTGCTATATTGTAGCGTGATGAAGATACAAGAAAGCAATTCCCTGAAGTCCTCGAAAGATATTGTACTTCATATTCATTTGCTTTGCATCAATTCAATTGAAAATAAATTCCTCTATTGGTAGTAGCGCAGGATTCACAAGTCTCATCCATAAGAAACTGCCTTGCCTAATGACTCTTTATATTTAGTTGCATGTATTTACTTTCACATTATTTTAGATCAACACATTTCAAAAAATTGGATCATTATAAATCTAAACGTAGACCGTAGCTATATATTATGTGAGCTATAGATCGTGTGTTACAACTATGTGTGGTATATTCTGTAAATACAGACAGTAGTGGAAAGGAAGGGAAATGCACTATTACTGCTGATATTGCAGTTCACCTTTTTGGTATGTTTGCTTGCATGTAAGAAGCTGAAAGGCAAGAAAATAAATAGGAAATAAAATAATGGAAAGGACCAGGCTCAGTTTAGAGCAAAAGTGTCAATGGGAATTAAGGTAAAGGAAAGTTGAGATGTGCCTGGACTCAAGATTAAGGGAAATACTAAATAATCTAAGCATAGTGTGCATGACTAGAAGGTGAAGTAGACAGATGTCATGGATAGGCTTTGACAGGAATAAATAGAGAAGGGAAGTTACTTTGTCTAAGGGAGGCAATTTAGAATGAATGACCAGAGTAATGGCTCAGCAAGGGGAAAAGATACAGGCTTTATTAATTTACTCTTTGCTCATTTACTCATTTTTCTGCCTCTTTGAGCAGAATTAAATAAACAATACTTTTGTTTAGAAAATCTGAATCACTCTGCAGCTGTCACAGGCATCTGCAAGGAAAGGGTTTGTAGGTACAATGCACAGTTAGGCCTCTGAAGTTAATGTAATTAATGAAATGGCATTACAGTCCAGATTTGCAGTCAAAAAATGATGGGATAGTCTCGGTGGTAGTCTAGCCAGAGGTGGTAAACCAGAGGGGTAAAACTCACAAACTGTCCTCCCAAAAGAATGATTCCTATGATTATACTCTATTTTGTCAGATTTTGGGGGCTCATGTGAAGCTATGATCAAATATGTAACCTTTCAAATCCTTCTGCCTGTGAGTGTAATTAGTTAATTCCTCCTACTTCAAAAATAATTGAAGTGCATGTCAGACAAATGGATAATATAAAATGAGACCATAGAAGTTTAGTAAATTTTTATTTAATCTTGCTTGTAATAGAGGTATGAAGATCTCTTTTCTGAGTATATAAAAAATGTATCAGTATATCTCTGATTGAGTAAGCTTCTCTAACTCTGTTACACAAAATAACTAGATCTTGTTTTGATTAATCTTCTACCAGAATTGTTATTGCAGTTTCATCAGATCAGTTTTGAAAAGGTTTATTTCTTTGTATAGTAACTGTATCTTACTCCATTGCTTTCTCTTTCTTTTGAAGTTGCTCCTATTTGAACTTTAGTAAGTGCATTCCACAAAACAGTCTGAGGTTAACTATTCTGGATTAAAATTTAAACTAAATGAATGTTGCATGACCTAAAAAAAATAAACATAGTGAATGAAAAGATTAAGCAGGTATTTATGTACCAGTACATTTTGAAAAACAGAGTAGAAAGCTGGTATTTTATGGCAAAACCCCCTTTAAATTATTCGCTGGATTAAGTTCACATTCAGTCTGTTTCACTGTAATACAAATGCCTTTCTTTAATACCTGATCTATTATGTACAGAAGAAAAACTATTACATTGATTTTTACTTACATTTCTTTTTCATTTAAAATATATTAATACGTGTCCAAGAGAAGAATATTGACAGCATGTTAAGCCATGTGCCAATGTGCAAAGTTAGAATTGCATGTGCAATAGACAACATATTTGGAAGACAGTAAAAAATTAAGATTAATAAAGGTATAAAATACTTATAGACTGTTTGTTCTCCCAACAATTATGCTAAGTATTGTATCTTTTTATTTTGCGTATATTCACTTTATTGAGCTTTTTGCAAATTTATTCATGAAAAAATCACATACATGTTTTTGCTAGTTTAACTGCTCTCTTAAATGTCAGTGTCTGTACTCTGCCTTGTTCACATTTCCATTTATATTCCTTAGCTGTCCATGATACAAAAGGGCTTTTGCCCAAGTTTCTTCCATTCTGTTTGTTAATCAATCAGGGATTTCAACACAGGATTCTTGAAAAAGAGACAGAATCCTTTTTTTTTTTTTAGCAGTATTGCATTTGCATTAAGTATTAAAAAGTCAGGTTTAGATCTTTTCATTGCTTGATTTGCCCTCCAGCTTCAAGGTGAGTGCATATTTTTCTATGCCAATGTGTATTTCATTTATTTATACATGGAGAATAACTCCAACAACAGTTGCACTATGGAGTTGTTAATAAATTGCCACTAAGTTTCCAGCTCTGTATCCACTTTCCAATTGAGTGTTTTGCATCCTATGGATTTTCCGTAACTGTTTTCAGGTCCCTCCTTGTTGTGCAAAGAAATGTAGCTTTTCTTTCTCTTTGTGTTTGTATGCTTGCACAGAATGCAAATCTCTTGTGTGTTTCCAATTAACACTGAAATTCCTCGCACATCTTTCCAGATTGTGTCCTTGAATCCTTGAGTCAATTTAAAAATCCACAATTTCCTTTAATGTTCTTTACAATAAAATTTATAGTTAACTAATCATAAAATTTGGCATTATAAAAGAAGAAATCTCATAGAAATAATGAGTTGAGATAGATGGAAAAAATAGTTTAGAAGACACACTGTCTAGTATGGCCAAATAAAGTGTTATTGAACATTGCAGGAGAGAGCGCCAAGCAGGGTACTGGCTGTGGTATTCAATCCATATAAGCACATCGAAGTCTTCGGCAGTAACAGTCATTTGTTGATCTAAGAAAGAGTGGTGGCCTCCCAAAAAGGTGATATCCCTCTGATTCGCTGTCATTTTCAGATTATCTTTCCAGAGGACAATTACACTCCAGTGTCACTGTTCTCATCACTTAATATTAGCAAAAAGATCTAAAGTAGAGATGTTCCATCACAATGATGATAATCCCACAGAATATAAACTTCAGTTGCATTAAAGCTGAACTCTAATTTATGTGATCTGCATGAAAAAGTTTAACATCACATCATGGAACATGTGCAAAATAACCTTTATCAGAATTGTGCTTTTTAGCATTACACTTTTTTCTTTCACTGTTTTCTGCTGGAGAATGTCCTGTATTAAATACTTGGGATAAAGTATGCAGATAATTGCAGGTGAAAGTGATGCATTGCTGACAGGCAACTGAACATTTTCAAGGTACTTTCTGATTTCTATTTATTTTATAAGATGTAACTCCTGTATATTTTTCTCTGGTATCTCTCTGGTGGTCCTTATTCAGGGAAGCACATGTGTCCATCCCTTGACCAAGGTCTAGATTGGTTACTACTGTATTAAAGCTGGCTTGTTTTTCTTGGGCGAACTATTGGCCTGCTTCTCTGAGTTATGTTATTTTAGATCAAAGGGCATAATTTGATTTTGAAAATGAGGACTGCATTAAAAAATATGCCTGCCATAGGAGAGAGTGAAAAGTTGCAGAAAACAAAAAGTGTATGAGAATATGACAGGCAAATCCCAATATACAAATCTCTGTATTTATTTGGATTTCAAATCATGTGTGCTATTTATTTTACACACAGACTTTTTCTAAATCCTTAGTAATCGTATAAACAAACATTATCATATAACGTAGAATCAAGGACCTTACTAGTTTAATATTTCAAAATCCAAAGTAGCTACATTCTTACTTAAAAAGAATGTCATGGTTTTGCAGAGAGACTGAAGAATAATGAATCATTCAATAGAGCTATAAAAATGAAGTGTAATTTAGCAATTATGTTAGTCATGACCATAAGGAAGCTGAACTTTTCAGGTTAGATTCAAGTCCCTGGAGGGGTACATTTAGAGAAGTTGTATTAACATCACATTGATGAATTCAATTTTTGATTACTTACTGCTAGGAAGGCACAGGAATCATGAAAAAATATTTTACATTATTAAAAGCTCTTTTTGAAAATTTCATATAAAGCATCACGTATCTAGAAGCCTAACAGTTTTTCAACTGAAAACTCTTTCTCATGTAGTATTTGCCTGTATAACAGAACATTTCTAAGCAATTTCACAAGTAATTAAGTATAGCTGGATGAATTTACTTATTCGTTTTATTTCAAAACTGGTAATGGAGCAGTGCATCATATAACAACCAGGAATGATGGTCATTGTGTTGTATAGGAAACCCGATAATTATTTTCAGCCTCTTTTGTCATGAGAGCATGAAAAATGCTTTATAAGGCACATTCATGTACATTGCCTTTGGAAAGGATTCTGCCTCTGAATCTCTAGTTAGCAGCACCAGTCGTACAATGGAGTAGCTCCTCTGAACCAAGTGATGATGAACTGAAGATTGTTCAACTTTCCTCTGTAAGAGAAATGCTGCTGCCAGCCATTCAGGCTGAGAAACATCTTTTGTTTTCTTTTTTCTTCCACCTATAGATATGGAGAAATTAAGTAAAATGCTACTAAAATGTTGTTGATGAACTAGTATAATTTCTATCTTCTGAATAATGTCATTAGCAGTTTGAGTAGTAGGTTCTGAATTCCATTCTACTTACAATATAAAACCAGGCAAAGTACAGTCAGCTACACATATAATGAGGAACAAAAGTTTAAAATAATATCTTCAAGGTGAATTGCAGATTGCATTTGCTAAATTTTGTCAGTTTAAACAACACATAAGACAAAAATAACACTTTTGATGATAGCTTCTGGACTACACCTTCTGACGCATGCTCTATTACAAACATGGAACATCAACAAATTGAAAGCCATACAAATAATATTTTTATTTGAATAGGCTGATAATCTTGTTGATTTAATGGCATGTTTTCAAATCAGCCAAGACAACACAAGCAGCCATTGCAGTTAGGTTTTATCAGGAGAAGGGAGTTAAGGAATTTTTTTTGGAAGTGTACAAAAGAAGAACCAAACTCAGCACTGAATCCAATAGAGAAAAATCTAGGCAGTGGTAAAGATATTGACCTCACCTGTCCTCCAGGTTGCTCTAGTGTGCTACTCTTTGCATAATGCTCTGGCAAGCCATTAGCCTGTTTTCATTATGTGGAAGGAATAGTGGAGATGATGTTACAGGCAGCAAGCATGGATGAGGGCAGAGAGAACCGCAGCAATCATCTGCTTTACCCTCGCAGACCTACCAAATCCAAGCCCTTGTGCTGAGGGGCCAGAGCCCTTGACCGTCTGATAGAAATAGCAGCTCTGTTCCACATATTGAATGTTCCCTTCTGTCTTGGCTACAAATGCCTGTCACAATTGTTTATGGTTCCAAAATCAATGTGCATATATGGCAGGCAGGCACTGTAATGGTATAACATGCAATATTGCCCAGGAGTAAGTGTTTCCATATCATTCTTCCTGAAGAATTCTGGGGATTGGTTCTGTTTGCTTCTATCAAACATCAAGTGTACATGTTTAAGAGAGGTAATGTTACACCTCATCCTATTTACGGTCATTCTTAAAATTAGAGGGAAATTTTGTTTGCACAATTCTTTCTTCCTTCAAACATTTATGCATCTCTAAAGATTGTTTAATTTTTTCTTAGGCTCTACTTTTCATTATCAAGTTTTACTTTTAAGTACTTTGATTTGTCAGTTCCTCAGGAGAACATTTATTTTTAACATTTTTATATGCCAGAAGTTAGTTTCACACTTAAGACTGAATTCTAGCATAGCCTACTTTTTTCTTTTTTTCTTCATTTTAATTGCAGTATTACAATTTTAAATAAAAGCCCTATTCATGTTTTTATGTTGTTATATATATATATGTAAAACGTACTCTGTATCCTTTTTTCAGATTTACTGAGATGATAATGATTTTACAGCAAAATTGTACTGTAATTGTTACAGCCATTTTGTTAAAGCATTTATGCCTTCTGTCTTTTGAATGAAAAAAAGTCTTCCATTGTAAATAGATTTGTTGAAGTTTTTAATTATTCAGTTAAAAAAAGACATTTGAATTAAGATGGTGGAATATTTTATAGGATATATATACCAGGACAACTCTTGATTTTAATGCTTTATTCAGTAGTCCATGTTCATAATAACTATTTGTATTTTCTTCATATTTCATAATTTTGTCCCAACAAATAGAGATCTGTGATTTGTTCCTCCAGTTCCATTACACACACTGTGAATCCCACCTGTAAGGCATGGTTAACATGTTAGAAGTACACCTTTTCTATTCTGGTGCTTTAATTTCAAGAGGAGTTGCTACTCTAGTAACAAGTTGGTCTGAGGCATGTTTATGTTTGTGGTAGAAACATGTTCATATGCATTGGTCTAGTTAGTCTAGTTCAGCCATCTATACTTGATGCATCTCATAGTGAAACTGCACCTACGCCTGGCCTCTAATCTGGTTCTGTCAAAAATTTCAGTCAAAATCCTGCTTGCTTTGAAAAAAATATTCAAGGTAAATCATATTGTTTTGGCAGTATCTGTTTAGAGAGCTGTTATTACACATGCAGTTGTGTTGTCAGATGGGGAGGGCAGTAATTTGTAGGAAGAATGGGGTGGGACAGGGCAGAGAGAGCTAAGGACCATTTCAAATAGTTATTTTTATATTGGTCTGTATATAATCTCTGCTGTTATAAAATCAGTAAGTTGTATGTGGAGAAAAGTGAGAAGGAAGATACTGATTTGTGATGGGACATCATTGTGAAGTAATCTATTTAGAAATATCCTCCTTCTGCTATGAAGTTATTTTAAAAAGGGGCTGTGTGGCTGCTTTGCAAGATTTAGAGGCTTTTGCCTCTTTGTAAGTACTTTCTTTCATGAATGTGTTCAAAGCTGCTGTTTGCAATAGAAATAGAGCTTTTAAAACAGCCTCAGAGAATAAGGAGTATGTGCCTTTTTTGTGTGTTTATCAGATTAGCTTCTGCAGATAAGGCTTACTGAAAGTATTCCATCATCTTGGAGAATGATTTTTGACAGCTAATGATTTTACATTTGATTTCCCAGCTTGTTGGAAGTTCATTTTTCTGGATTATAATGAACACTTTAAGACATACAGACTGTTCAAGCATTTGGCAACTTCAAGATTAAATAGGTTTTTTGAACACTCTATTTAGCCATACACTATGCAGAGGAACCTTACAGATCAAATGTCAGTCTTCAGAATTAACATTTAAGAATATTCAGAAACATAAGTATGCCTCAAAAGTGATTAGGAGGATAATTTGAAATTTACAAATAAGTCCTATAAATTTTGCTTTATTTTTCTGTAATTTCATGGAATGATTATGAAACGGGAATATGGCAACTGAGTTGATAGAAATATGAATAGAGTTTTAGAGTAAGGAGAGACTAGATTTACCAGAAGACTGTTCTGTATAGATTATTCAGATCTGTGTCAATAACTAGACACAAGATGTTGAGAAGACCGTGAGAAGAGAGAGATAAAAGAGATTTTTCTGATTTATTACGATTTATTGCAAATTTAAAAATGCAATTATTAATACTCTGGATAAGACCCAAGACTTCTACAAACTGAACTGAATTCAAAGCAGCTCAAAGGACAGGAAAAGCAGAGGTGTCAGTATTCTTTACATCTGATGGATTAGTCATTCATCATATATCAATGTCCATGAATGGGATGGAAAAAGAACTGATGTTAATATAAAACATGTAAAAGTTGCTGAGCTGATGTTCCTGTCAGTGATGCTCCCAGATACTAAGGTTACTGATGTAATTCCTACAAGAATTTAGTTTTCTAGGTTGTTTTTTTCTTCTATAGGTTATTTGACAAACTGAAGGCTGCTATTAGCAATATGGTGTCTCCGAAATGTTTGGTCTTTAACTGGGTCTGAAATGCAGTGGAGTTATAAATTCATCATCTTAAGTTGTCAGTGGGAGGGTCCTGTTTCTCATATGTTCCCTGAAAACTAAAGTTTTCATATGTTCCTGCTCTGCCAATGGAACATATGGTGCCAGTTCAATCAAATCTTCAGTGCACGACTTGCTTGAGTTTGTGAAGTTGTTCCACAAGAACTCAGCAGTCGTGTTTCAGGGTGTATTAATTTGTCTTTTTTCATCTTGTAGAGTATGCAGATGTATGTATACTCTACATACACATGCAACCGGAGAGATGCAACTGAGTAAAACATCTAAATGTATAAAAATACTAAGAAATGGGAAATACAGGTCTTTTTTCATTAAACTTCTGCATGGAAAACAATTAAAAGGAGGTACCAAATTAACATTGTGTATACAAGAGATTCCTTAGCAAAAGTGAGAGAAAAGGTTTCCAATTGACTGGAAAAGATTTCATTACATGCCTTGTGTTGCATGGGGGAAGGTGCAACACAAATGGATATCTGATGGCACGCCTCAACTGTCGTGCTGATGGTTACTCCTGGGGAAGAATGAATAACTGGGAGAGAAAGAAAGACAGCAGGGGAAAAACAGCAGCAAGTGGCTTCCTGGTGAACTTCCAAGGGAGTATCCCCAGGGCAGCAGGTGGTGGTGGTGATAAAAGGTAGAGAGCTGTGACTAGCAGGCCTTTAACATTACTGAAGCAGGTATACTATGGCATCTCAGGCACTATACAACTTCTTTGGTCACGTAGATTGAGAATTATGCTAAAAATCAAGAATACTGTGGAGAGCTTCACTCAATTTATGGTTTCAGGTGAAAACTATATGAGCTTCTTGTGGTTTTCTGTGGTTTCAGCACAGAGCTAAAGAAAACTTAGGAGCTTTGACTAAATTTTGCTTTAGTCTTTAAATAAAACTGAATTTGGTACTAAATGAGACTCAAAGGATAATATTTGCATGGTTTAGCTGCGCTAAGTGCTATGAAAATTTGTAGGATGGATGAGGTAAAATGAAAGAAACCTAATAAAGAATCCTTGTCCAAAGGAAAACCAGTTCCTCTTGCACAATTATTATCAGTATTTAAACAGTCAAGACTATTCTATCGCCATGAAAATGTGGAATTTTATTATTAACAAAATTCCAGTGTGTGTTATATAGCTACGGAATTTGTAGTTTATTTTTTTGATATGGGATTAAAGTTTCAGGATATCAAAATGTTAGCTGAATTAATAGCATATTCAATATTTATTTTTTAATGACTGAATCATAATTACAGATCAGACTGTACCACTCATAGTGCCTAAAATAATCATGAAATAAATGTGGTTCTTGAAGCTCTTAGCAACCACAAGGCTTCCTGTGCATATGCTCAGGCACAGGAGTAACTGAGAAGTAATTTCATAAAACACATTTGCTGCACTTAAAAGTGTGATATATCTTTCTTGCATTTCACAGTATCAGAATTTACTGAGAGGTAGCAACTCTAATTAGAAGAAATATTAGATAACCACATTTGCAAGTGTATTTTAATGCTCCAGGGAACTGGAATCTGACTCAGATGCAAGGTCTGAGTCAGGAGTCCTCACTTCTAATCCTAGTCTCCAAAGACATGTTGGCCTTGCCTTCATTGACAAAATGTCCTTGTATCAGTGACATTTGCAGTGCAGGTTTAACCATTTTGAAGTCATGTTTGATGCTGGCTCTGTAGCTATGTGTGGCCATGGGGAAACGGGAGTTTCAGATCACTCCTGAATCTCTGTTAAAATATTCTGTTTTTTTCTCTGAAATCTCTCATCTCTCATTTATATGATTAAGTCTAGTGTTTCATATTCATCTAATACAAATGTTACAATCCATAGATATATGGATTTCATATTTTTTTTCCGTCTCACAGAAAAGACAAAAAGGGAATTATATTCTTTGTCATAACAATCAAAGATTTCTAGTAATCCTTACATTTAGCATTTGTGACTAGAAAAAGTGAGAGGATGGATTTGTGTATGTTTTTTGTTATTGTTATAATCTATTTTTTATTTCTGAGATATGTTATTTTTAAGCACTTGGCAAAAGCATGATTTATTTGATACATCCATCTTATTCATGTAAAAATATAAAATTCAAATGATAACGAGTTACAAATAGCAAGAATTGCAACAGGTAGTGTGATTGCTTTACATTTTGCCAATTTTATTTCTAAATAATTTTAAAGGAAAATTTCCCATTTCTCCAGATGTACTTGTGGTGTTTGAGTTGTAAGTAACCATATTGTTGATACAGTTCAGATGCTTACGTGTCATCTAATTTTTAATGTGTGAAGTTTATTTGGAAGTGAAATCATATGCCTATGACTATCCACTTAATTGTTTCATTCAATATTAGATTACCATAAGAAAAAGCTTGAAATTATTGCTTACAGGAAAGTAATAATTTGTTCTATATTTACTCTCTTTAACACATTGTCAGTATTTGCTTATCATCTTTTCATGTGGTTGATACATTTGGCACAGATTTAGGATTTTCTCAATTATTTCTGGGGCATGTAACAATATGCAGATTAAATTGGAGTTTATTTCACCAACACAGTTCACTCTTAAGTGGCATTATTATTTAATATTATTAACTCTTTCTATAATAGCATTAGTATGTGTTTATTAACTATTTGTTCATTGTCCATTCTTCAACAGTGACTTCCATTAATTCAAAAACAGGAAACAGTCTTGTTTTATTCTTGGTGATCACTGGTAATTTTACTTTGGAAAAAGGAAGAAGCAGTGGGTGAAACTTCTGAAACTGGAGTAATCCCACTCTTTTGCATCCCTCCTTTACAATCTCCCTCCTTAAGCAAATCCTTCTTGGCATCTTGTCTTTGTAGTCTGTGTTTAGGACGATATTTCAGCATTTCTCTGAACCGCTCCAAAAAGGTGCTGTGTCTCCTGGTTTGCCTGTGTAGCTGGGTGGGCTTTGGGTGCTTTGGCTGGACATAGGTATGGGCTCCATGGGAATATGAAGAATGAGGAAAGCCCGTTCCCGGAGAACTGCCACTTGCAGACAGCACTAGTAAACGCAGGTGGGAGCAGAGCGTCTTTGGACTGTCCAGTAAAGACTTTTAATCACCCAGCGCTGTTACTGGTGTTTACTCAGTATGACAAAAGTTGGTTCTCCACCCACATCCTTGTTAATTACAGATGTATTGTCGAAGGCATGACTACTGGTTTGGAAAGGAGACTGTCAGTTATCCCAAGAGAAATGTTTCTTTTTCTCCACAAATTTATTGCTGTTTTATATTAAGTCCTGTTTTCTTCATACCTCAGTGTAGTTCATTATTATGTTTCACAGTTACTAGCCCATTCATTTTTTTTTCTTGTTACTATTATTTCTTAGCACATTTCACAGGCGGTATAATACCATGAGCTCAAGTTTTAAGAAGTATATCACGATTATGAACGTTGTGTCATGTTTCTTTTCACTTTGTTACACTTAGTTCAAAGAAAACAAATCAATAAAAAATCCTGTCCAGTACATCTGGAATAATAATTAACTTCTGATGCTTTTCTTCCTCCTTTCTACAATTTTCCTTGTCTTATGAAATACTGGGGTATGAGTATTTTAAAACTTGTTGTTGTTTTGTCTCATAAATTGACATGTTTATTCTTTACCAAAATGTTAAACTCATTACTGAAATGTCAGCTGTTAAACTGCGTGGTTATTTTGCTTTAATGCAAAATATGTTTAGTATATACAGACCATTTATATACTGTTATAGCCTATCAATAGGCATTTTGCTGTCTAGTACAACCATTTTGCTAACCCTTGCAGTGCACCTCATGATTGTTACCCAACAGAATTCCCAAGCGTTCGGCCAGAATACTATGGGGCCTCTTGCTGTCTCCAGATATCTAGTTAAACTCCAATTATAAATTAGCTGAAGCCATTGTAGCCAGAGTTTTCTTGGAGGTGCCCAGCAAAGTATAGGAGGCAAAAGTTGCCCCAAGGAAATTCCAGTTGCTTATTAGAAAAATGTAATTCTGATTGAGGCTGGCCAAACACAAACTAGTTACCTGGAATGCTGATGGAGCATCTTGAGTATCTTGAAGATACTCAAAACTCAAGTGGATATGACTCAGAGCAACTTGATCTAACTTTGGAGTTAGACTTTACAAGCTTATGAGGTCTTTGTTTGAAACAGCACCATTTTTTTTTTCATATATTTTAGTTGGTTTCAATCAAACATTGTATTTGACTGATAGAAGAAAATAGTCATTAGATGGCCATTATTTTAGAATTTATTTATTAGTCATTATCTCTATTTTTTATGTTATATCTGGTTTTGTGTTTTATATAATTGCTTTTTATGTGTCATAAATATGATTTTATCTGAATGTAATATCAGCTACTGCAGACTGCCAATTTCTATCCAGCTAATACTTGTTTCACACATTTTTTTTCCTGTATTTCATAAGTATAAAAAAGGATGAATTTATTAAAATAAAGTAACGATGTAGTATCTTGAAAAATCCCTGTGTCTTGGTGTTACATAACAGACAACTGTTTCATTTCAACTTGGAAACAGAACACAGAAAGAAGAAAATTCTCCAACCTCTTTAAGCATCCAATTAGTCATAAATCTATGCAGTTACAGATACTTTCATTTCACTACAGTACTGTGAGTGCTCTGTGCAGTTAAATAAAGCAGCGTGAGGAGTATTCCTCTCTTCAAAAAGGTTAGGAAGAGCAATCTCGTGTTCAAATAGTTTATCTGTATAAGTTTATTGCTACAGAGACTTGAGCTGATGCATTACAAATTTTCTTTTGGGTGTATCCATGTTTGTAATGTAGAAGAATGTTCTCAAAGCTAAAAGCAAAAGCACCCTTGGGAAAATATTTGGATTTTTCAAATGTCATAGGCACCACCTTTCATCTGGTAAACACAGAAGCAACGGAGCTTCACATTAGTTCATGCTCATAAGAAATAAAACTTCTGCAGCAAAGATGTACTGCAGGCATAAATAAAAAATAAAGACATGAAAATGAATAGACCTTTTAAGCATAGAAGTGTTATAGTAAGACATTTTGCAATTTTTAAAAGTTATTTAATCAAAATTAGAGACTTGGACTTCATAGTGCAAGTAAGTGTAAAGTAAGTCCAATAGTAGTTAGAGTCCTCTACAACTTGCTGAAATGCATATGTATTTTCTTAATCCATATCTCAGATTTAACAATGAGCAGCTCTTCACACTTATAGCTGTTGTGTGTGTTCTGAAAGGATTAAAAAAATAAGAAATGCAATGAAGGTCTCTTGCCTCTAAATTGGCTCTTGTGTGGCTTCCAGCATTTCAAATAGAAAATAGAGTTTCTAGAAATGCAGTAAAATTTGATATGGGCAATGCACTGATATTTTTATTTTCTTTTTTACAGACTAAGATGCTTAGTAAAGCAGCTGGAGAAGGGTGACATTAATGTGGTGGATTTGAAAAAGAACATTGAATATGCAGCCTCTGTGCTCGAGGCAGTTTATATCGATGAAACCAGGTAATTGAGGGATGTGGGGTGGGAGGAAAGGCAGCCACATTTGACCTTTGCACGTAATTCTAGCTGACACTAGCTGTAGGTCTCTGCAAAACAGGAGAATAGTGTGTGCCTTTTCGGCCTCTCAGTGACAAGATCAATGCAAGAAGATTCTAAAGGTCAAATGTAGCTGCCATCTGGAGAGTCTGCTTAGTTCTTGTCTACCTCAGTGGTCAAATGTGCACAATATAAAGTCATTAGAATTTTTCTGAAGGGTTTTTCCATCCCCATCAAAGGCCACATGCTGATGATCATGCTGAGAACTATATCGTTGAACAAAATGAGTTGTTTTGGAATTAAGTGCTAGTCGAGATGAGTCAGAGGATTAGAATTTGGCCCTTAAATCCAAAAATTAATGACAAAGTGTGATTTATTTTGTGTTTGAGGTTTTGTTTATAATTTATTTATGTTTATTGCTACTGGAAGTATTGCAGGCAACAATTTTTGTTGTGGGTTGACTACAGTGATATTACAAGTTCTGAATATATGACTTCTTGAAGGAATTGTAAGATGTTAACTTCAATTATAGTACATAACTAACTTGAAATCTTTTTTTTTTTTTTGATTTCACTATGATGGCCGTAAACTTTTCTATCTATGCAGAATGTTTTTCTAAAAATGTCTGCCAAAATGTTTTCAATGTTGTCTGAATATGCCGCATATGTCTAGTCTTGGTTCTATATTAAATTCAAGTCTGGCACATTAATTATTTCATGGATCTCTCTGTCCCTCTCTCCTCGGCAATCAATAAGTTTGATACGGTGCTTTAAGTACTGCTGTAATGTTTCCCTCTTTGCTTTCATATGTAAGAGTTGCACATCAAGGACATCAGCCAATAATCTCGGGTTCTGCCATAGGGCAATAGATAAGCTGGAAAAACAAGAAGGAAAATGAGACAAGCAGAGCTGGTACCTACGTTCCTTTTGCCACAAACGTCACTAGAGTCTAGGTTGGCAGAATTGATCATGCTCGTGTCTTGTTCGTAGGTTTAGCATGTACAAGTCTCAGGAGATCTGAGCTTTTGATAAAGATGCATAAAATCAAATATTTTAAATTATTAGTAGTTAATTCAGCTTAAATGCCATTGCTGCTATATATGTTTCAGCTAGGTTGCCTGACATAAGTCAATCAGTTTTCCTTCTTGTCTTGAAACAAAAGCTGGTGTGCATATTTACATTAGTCCTATGCATAGTTAAACTGATTCAGTTCCTTAGGGAAACTGATATAAAGGTATCATTAAAAAGTTGTCTTTGGGCAACATGTGGCAACATAAGCCAGAAAGTCTCAGTTTCCAGTGGTGGTTCTAAATGTATATTTTAACAATGCTCACATTCTTGGGCAGCTTTGGAAAATCTTGATCCTCTTGCCTATTCTACAGAATACTATGGCACCATCAATGATTTGTGCTTAGGAAGCATTAGGGGTTTTTAATCAGAAGGGACTTAGAGCTGTGGATAAGGACATAAAACGCTGGTCAGTATTCCTTCTATACACCTCTCAAAGATGATTAAATGGGTTATTCACATGTCTTTCTGAGCAGTAGCACCAGAACTATGGAAATAAACAGAACTGTGATAATGAGGAGGCCAGTCCTATGGGCCCCACGTGGGAGAATTGGGACAAGGAAAGAACAATTTCCTCTGCAGGGAGAAGTGGGAAAACTGCAAATGCCTGACCGGTGGAAGCAACACCTGTTAGTGTGAGCAAATCTTAATTGCCCGCAGAGAACAGAACAGCAGGATTATGTAGCTGCCCAAATGAAAATAAGCATACATTATTTTACAGGTTTTTTTTTTTTTAGTTCTAGGGGCATTGTGATTTCATAATGAAGATTTTCCAAATGTTTAATAAATTAGATTATTTGGAAATATTTATATAATTTTTTTCTGACTTGATGTTCAGCAATATTTAATATCCATCCATTTTTTTCACTGGGCAAAAAAAATTAAAACTAAGACAATGAAGGAGCAAAGCGTGAGTTTCTGACAGGGTGTGTTCAGTAGCATAGCCAAGGATCAAGGGAAGCCTGGCCTATTCCATGTTTCTGGAGAACCATTTGTTCTGCTTAGAAATTTCAGGCATTACTCCAGCAAAATCACCTTGCGCTTTGCAAGTCTGAGTTTTTTCAATTGTCAGCTCTAGCTTCTTAAAGTAAAAGAGACAGAGATATCCATTTTTTCTCTATATTGTTAAAATTGACAGGCCCGTATTTTTCTGTAAATTGTGTGTGTTTGTATCAACATAGGCATGTATATAAACCAACAGTCCCATGAAAATTTTACAGAGTAAAACAGTAATAGTCTATAAACAGAAATAGTCTATAGAATTCAAGCATAAAAAGTGTCTTTCTTGGGGCTTATTTTCATTCTGTGTGATCCTCTGTCTCTCTACAGTATATCTTTTTATTTGAAAAAAAGCATAGTTTTAAGAAAACTATGTATGGCATAAATATAAAATGCCATTTCCAAAAAATAATAGGCAATGGAATGGGGAGAATGTAAAGAAATAATACAACAGATTTTATTTATGGAGCGCTAAGAGTAGACTCCTTAGAATCTAGGTGGACAGTAGAGTCAGTCTTACTAAACTATGAAAAATGAGTGCGGGACAGTGACTGATAATAGTCCATATTTCACAGGAGTGAAATATGAAGTTTTCACAGGATGCCCTTGTCAGCTTCGGAGCTGATGAAGAGAGGCAAAAAGCGCAGAGATATCAGATGGAAGAAAGAACTGCTTTCCTACAAGCTTAATCTGTATCCTATTTAAAAATTCCTACGTTAATACACCTACTTCAATAAAAAGTAGTTTTTAGGACTGCTGTATCTCTCAATACTGACTAATTGTGAGCTGCATTAAAGATTTTCTTGAAAGAATACTAGTGCCTTGGAGGCTGAAGTCAAGGTTTGTTGTCAGCTGAAAATATTCAGAAAAGTATTTTCCAAATCTGAACCCTCAGCAGATCTCCTCAGGGGAAAAGGTTCAAGCTTTGTCAATAGGTGTTATAAATAATGCCAACAAATTGTGCTGAATTTTCTCTGCTGTTGATGATTCTTGTGTCAAGGTCGTGAAGGAATGTTCCTTAGCTTTGTGAAGAAAAATGTGCATTTCATTCACAGAATAGTGAGGCAGTTGGTCAATGATGCAACTTACTTTTGAGGAACTAGAGAAATTTCTCACTCAAAAACATTTTTTGTTCCTAATCTAGGAATATCCAGAGGAAAATAAAAGCGGTTTAAGCTTTACACAGGTAGAATGAAATGCCCAATTCTGTGTTCATTTGCCAAGAATGTGGACTATATGTGGACTATGATTCTTCTCTGAGGTGACTTAATGGAGGAGAGATCAAAAATGAAAATTATTTCACTTCCCCATACTTCAGAGTGTTGCATTCTTTGAAATCCCTATTTCTATTAGGAAGGCTGACTGATCAGCACTGATAGATTTATTCCCTTTACGCATTATCTACTTTTTTCTTTTCTTTCTTTTCCTTCATACTACATCTGATATATTCCTTAAGGAGAAGAAATGTACTTCTGTCTAATCCATTACTATATTTAAAATCCTGGTTTAAAAGTAGAGAGAGCTAGAAATGATCACAGCTTGCATTTTGAAGGATTATTCTTGGCAAAAAGCACAGTACTGTGACAAGAAGATCAGTTATAATTTATTCTGACTGCAGTATTGACTGCTAAGCTGAAGTGCCTTGGGCCATATCTCGCATACTGCCACTACTGCCAGTGGGACTTCCACGCAAGGAACAAATGGAATTTAATAACCTCCCCTCTCCCCACACGTCTCTTCCACGTGTTCCCTCTGTGTAATAAGCCATATATGGGAGAAACAAGCCTATGTAACCTTGAAATTCTGACTATGTTGAGAGGAAGTGGAAGTAACTCAGAACTTACACTTACCATTTGTTTGGGCAATAATAGCCTGTAGTAGACAAAAACTAACCTGTAACTTCTTACCCATTTTAATGAAAAGAGTCATATTTGTCACTTCTAAGTAGATGTAAATTAAAATACCAGTAATGTAATTCCTCAGGAATAGAAGTGTAATATTAAACTTCTGGTCCTTATTTTTCCCCAATAATTGCCCTATCCGAAGCAGTGACTGCTCTGCAGTGCTCAGAGGTATCTCCACCGCAACCTCACAATGCCTGTGCTCCAGGGCTCTGCCATTCCTGCTCCGAAGTTCCGCGCAGCAGGCGGAGCAGGGAGGGAGTCGTGCACGTTAGCAAGGGAGAGCGGCGCTTTGCTCCATGGAGTCGCTGTGCTGAGTTACGCCCATAGAGCGGGCTCAGCAGGCAGGCCCTGAAATGGTTCAGGAGAAGAGGGACAAGATTCCCTTCAAAACAAATAGCGGCCCATCAAAATCAAAAACTGATGTCCACAGGGTGAAAAGGTAGTTGTCACTTCTGATTGGTGTGTACCTGTTATGAAAATATTTCTGCTGAAGAATTGTTTCTCTAAATTACCTTTAGTAATCTTTTTATACGCATATTTAGCAAATAATCAGTAAAATCACTGATGAAAACAGTTCAACATTTTTATGCTTTAGAATATAAATTCACTTTATCTGTTTTGTTTTACAGACATATTTCACTGAATACAGAAGAGTTATGTAACATGTTCATGCACAGAAACAAATATAATTAAAATATTTTTAATCTAGGTATAAGTAGATAAGTAAAATATCCAAAAGTTACATCATGGAAGTTGATAATATCTTGCTTTTTGGTAGCAATTTGTGGTGAATTAAGTATAGTTTATGTAGCGCAATATATAGCCCAATTTATTTCCCTTTCTAAATAGAATTACTGTCAAATTACAGATCCATCTAACCAGCTGTTTAGATCAATACGAGCCTTGTCACTATAATGACTGAATAATGGCAGACATCAGTGAGTTTATTCAAAGGCCATTTTTAGCAGCGCATATACCATGAGTAATTTCCCGTAATAGGAATCTGTTTCTCCAAAAGGTTAGGAAAGCACATGAAATAGTCACCAGATGAATGACGCGCCCTCGTTTTCTCTCTTTAAATGTTCTTTCAGTTAGGCTTCTGAGAGAACCTAACTCTTCTGGAAAAGTTAAGGCTTTATGTTGAAGATACCTCATTAAGAGATCTGTAACAGCTTACATTTGCAAAGGATCATGCTTAAAGTGTAATTCATGATTGTTGCTTTCCTAGTTATCTGGATAAGAACTGAGGGCGCTTAGCCTCTCTCTGTTACACACATAAACATTATTTGGCTATTGGAGAGGAACGATCTTACTCCTGTAGTGAGAAGCTCAGAGCAGGAAACTGAACAAAGGAAGAATTTTAGTTAAATAAAATTCTGTTTTCCTGTTTCTGCCTTCATAAAGGGATTCTATTAACTGTAATATGCAGACTGAATGGTCTTCCTGCTTTAGAGATTAATGATTTAAAAGATTGGAGAAAGCATTGTGAACCTTAATTCATACTCACTGAATGTATGTTCACTGAAGCAGTTCACGGAAGTTTGGATTTCTATATTCTCCTGCTCCCTCATTTTGTCATGTACACTTATTTATAATCAGGTTTCTTATACATCTTTGGTGTGTCAGCTTCACAGGGTCAAACCTCCTCTGAAATATTTTCAGTTTGAGGAAAACTGCTTTTTATGTTTAAAATCCAGGGGATGCCAACCTTGCACACTCCTGGCATTAATAGAGTCTGTAATTTTCCAGAAACTCTGTTTCCCCAGTCATTCTGCTCTTCTAGAATGATTTTCTTGTTGACCTCGCAACCCCCTGCTCTAAAATGTCAAAAGTTAGTCCCACTGGCATGCAATTCTGCATTAAAGCTCAAGAAAAATGTAATGACTGTATTCTTAGCGATTGTATTCCAATTACAGTGCTTGTTTCTGCAAAGCTCGGCACCTGGTCCCAAATGCAGATCTGCATCAGGCTGTAGCTTCAGATTTTCTTCTTGATGCTGCCCAGGTGATGTGGAGTATCCCTGGTACGTGCTGGTGCACAGCTTGATGCCCAGGCTGCTGTTTTCCCTGCAATAATTTCATCTCACTTGGAGTTACAGTTCAAACAGTTATAAAAATGTCTGTGAGACTGTAAGTTTTATTTTTGATTTTTATGGCAATTAGATCAAAGGCCAAATATTCCTCAGAAATATAAACATACTGATCTCCCCAATGATGTTTTATAACAATGTTAGACTAGTAGGGATTTAACTAAAGTATAACATAGTTTTTAATTTGAAGAATAAAATCAATTTATGGCCTTTGACCTAGGGCTAGTATCAGCCATAGTTCAACGTTTACCAGAATCATTGCTTCTACACAAATTGTGCTCCTGTAAATTACTGCTTTTGGCCTGTGTTCCACTGCTACAAAAATCTTGTAATTTTTGTCTAGTGTGCTCCTTTTGCACCCTGCATTAAAGATTTGCAGTCTTATGTTCCTGAAAAACAGGAGCATACCTGCTGCCCTTTCAGGAAACAGTGGTGATGTTGGAGGTATTTTATGGCATTCATGTTTCATGTTTTTTTTTTTTTTTTTTTTTTTTTAAAAAAAAAAAAAAAACCTCTAGTTCATAATTCTCACCAAATATCTTGACAGACAGATACAGGGCACACAAATACTTTAATAACTGCTCATAAGTAATTTGAATAGCCATGTTAGCATCATGCTTTCTAGTAGACATTTACCTCTAATCCCTCAGAAAGTATCATATTCATGTGGGGAGTCCTTTGCACTAAAAGATGTTCGGCCTTTTCATCACCCATGTTTCTACTCACTGCCTCTGCATGCCAGAGAAGAGCAAGCTTTTGGAACTGATGATGAAGAGAAGCAAAAAAGGACAAAGGAGTGAAATAGATGATGAATAAATATGAGAAACGAGTGCACAAGTAGTGGGGACAATTAAGAGAGTTATTCTAGGAGAAGACAGAAAAGACAACAGAGGTGACCACATGAAAATGGAAGGGGAAGAGAGATTTTTTTTCTCTTCTATGCATGCATCTGCAAATGGTGTTAACCCAATTCCTCCCAGGTATATTTCCCAGGAATCCTGTTTGCTCGGGAGAAGAGATTTCAATTTGACCACTAGATTGCCTGATAAACAAATCATAAAAAAATACTGTTTGTCTACTTCTTTGTGTCCAAATAAAGCAATATCGGAAAGAACTCACAAGAGAAATAGGCCCATGAAATTGAATTGAATAATGTCTGCAATTAAATTGGTTTCCCTCTTTTTTTCAAATATTTAAAAGTAACGGCCTTGCCGATATTCAGTTCATCCTAACTTTAATTACATAAGGAAATTTTCTTAATAAGAGTAATAAATAAATAAATGAGTGATACAGGCAAATAAATAGCTAGAAAATTTCTCGAGATTTTGTAACTCATTAATTACACTTCAGTCCTTCAAAGCTGTGACAGCTTTGCAGAAAATTCTCTCATTTGCCTTTGAATATCTTGCATTGGAATTTTTTTGGTTTCTGGAATGTGAACAGAGCAAGAAGGGAGTGCACTGTGCCGCCCTTTCTGGAGGCCTTGTATGTCTACCAGAGAAAAGGTTAAATTGTTACTGTCCATTCTACCATCTTATCAATTATCTTTTACTTGTAGAAAGCTTTTGGACACTGAGGATGAGCTCTCTGACATCCAGTCAGATTCGGTGCCCCTGGAAGTGCGGGACTGGTTAGCTTCTACATTCACGAGGAAAATGGGAATGGTGAAGAGGAGACCTGAAGAAAAGCCCAAATTCCGAAGCATTGTGCATGCTGTACAGGCAGGAATTTTTGTAGAAAGGTGAGTGCTGTGGATTTTTTTGCTATAACTAGCAGAACGTTTAAATTCCATTAAATTTCCATTAAAGATGATTTTAGCGGTGGGCTAAACCTAAAGCAAATCCTTGAGATGGGATTTAGGTTTCAGTTCTACAGTTTCTTTCCTCTGGATTTGAATGGAATCTTCTAGATTTAAGTAAAAATTTAGGGCAAACTTTATAGTTTGTAAATTTCTACAATGAAAAAGCTCCAAATACTG
This sequence comes from Crypturellus tataupa, assembly GCA_034781795.1. Taxonomy (NCBI): domain Eukaryota; kingdom Metazoa; phylum Chordata; class Aves; order Tinamiformes; family Tinamidae; genus Crypturellus; species Crypturellus tataupa. The sequence goes on from JAWLRI010000251.1 coordinate 1,894,235, forward strand.
CAGTAATATTTATAATAGTAATAATACCATCAGAAGAGCTTTTCTCATGACCCTTATAAAAAGACCTAGGTCATCTTTGGTATCAGATCTTAAATAGTTTAATATTATTTTGCAGGCTGCTAAAGATGAATGAAAAAAAAAAGATTGCTCCAATAATTTTCAATGAAATGCTATTACATATTATCTTATTCATTCTTTTAGGATGTACCGAAGAACTTCTAACCTGGTTGGTTTGGCTTACCCAGCAGAAGTGATAGTAACATTTAAGGTGAAATAAGTTTAATCATTGTGAAATTTGCATGTATGTGTACTCCTGTTTAGTGGTATTTAGGGTGAAATGTGTGTATTTTGCTGCTGAACGTACCCTAGTCATCTTTAATAGTTCAGAACTAAGACCACAGAGAAATGCAAGGGTTAAAAATTCTCAAAAAAAGCATCTGATTCTGTTTGTTTCTCTGTTTATTTATGGTTACATTTTGATGGTATTAGATCAATAGGATAAAATTTGAATAGAATTTTTTATTAAAATATGAGATGTGTGGTTTTATCAGCTCCCACTGGTATGGTAATCAGTGTCTCAGAGAGCTGTATTTTTTCTTTCCTAAAAAGGAAGCAAAGAGTAATAGTATTTGGACAGAGCTAACAAAAGAAGCTGAAGCTTATGGACCAAATACAGTATTTGCTGTAATTTTAAGGCATCAATATGGTTCACCAGAAAGGCAATCTCTTATAATATTAAAGTTCATCTGCCTAGAGTGAAAAAAAGGGATATTTCTTGGGGAAAAAAAAAAAAAAAAGAGAAAAGTAGTCCCCTTTTCCGCTAAAAGTCAGGCATTGCTGTATTATTCACAGATTGTTATACAGGTAATCAGATTTCATGATAGTCTGTTTAAAAGGAGAGTATTCACAGTAGCTCCACCAGGTTCCATAGAAACTTTGTGCACAGAAACTTTAATTTGAAATACTAAGGCCTAGCTTCTAGGTGTACAAGACTGCATAGCTCATGTTACAAGTATTTTTATCATTTTTGTTGAAATAGTCATAAATGTATTGCCTACCCTGACAGTTTGAGAGACTTAAATGATAAGCGTGGTGATCAGCGGTGTGGAGTCTACTTGGAGGCCTGTGGTTACTGGTGTCCCCCAAGGGTCAGTCCTTGGTCCAGTCCTGTTCAATTTATTCATCAATGAGCTGGATGAAGGCACAGAGTGCTCCCTCAGCAAGTTTGCTGGTGATACCAAACTGGGAGGAGCAGCTGACACCCTAGAGGGCTGCGCTGCCATCCAGAGGGACCGGGACAGACTGGACAGCTGGGTGGCAAGAAAAAAAACTCATGAAATTCAACCAGGCCAAGTGCACGGTCCTGCACCTGGGGAGAAACAACCCCAGACACCAGGACAGGCTGGGGACTGACCTGCTGGAGGGCAGCTCTGCGGAGAGGGACCTGGGCGTCATGGTGGCCAAAAAGGCCAACGGGATCCTGGGGTGCATTAAGAGGAGCGTCTCCAGCAGGTCGAGGGAGGCGATTCTACCCCTCTACTCAGCCCTGGT
>JAWLRI010000251.1:1895885-1971190 GCA_034781795.1 Crypturellus tataupa
GCTTGGATGCAGCCCTGTGCCACGTGCTCTAGGTGGCCCTGCGTGTGCAGGGGGGTTGGACTAGATGATCTCTAGAGCTCCCTTCCAACCTTAGGCATTCTGTGATTCTATGATAAACAAACAACACCAACAACTTTATGGAAACTTTATGCTGGTTCCTCTTCCTCTCGTCTACAGGATGTTGATAAATGGTCTTTCGATGTGTTTGCCTTAAATGAAGCAAGCGGAGAGCACAGTCTGAAGTTTATGATGTATGAACTGTTTACCCGATATGACCTTTTGAGCCGTTTCAAGGTTAGAAAATAGCCACAAATAAGTATGTCTGATTTAAAATATTAGAAAGCCATAATATGTTTTAAATGATATTTTATTGTACAGTGGAGTGTGGAATTTCAAGGAACATGGCAATTTGAACATTGGATTACAGTTTGTTGTCCTAAACCCTGTGACAGTTTCAGCTGAACCTTACTCTCCTAACCAGCTTCCATGACCTATCCAGAAAAGACAGCTTTGCAGCGCTGTGTACAGGGTGTCCCAATATGATATGGAATATTTATAATCTGTTTTGAAAGACTAGGATAAAAGATGGACTCAAGTGCCAAATTTATCATTATAATAGCACTGAATGAAAGTTTCATTAGAGTTGCAAAACCTTTCCATGGCAAAGCTCTGTGCCCCATTTGAAGAGCCTCAGTCAGCCCGCATAATAAATTTGACTTTACCTGGTAACAGGACTTCAGCTTTTCCCATGAATGTGTTTGTTTGAAGCCAGAATCACATCAGAGCTGCGTTAACAGTGCGATCAGAAAGTGTGCAATGTCACTGGCTCAGGGGGCTCAAGCCCTGTCTCAGTGTTTATCTTTCAGGTAAATAAATAATAAAGAAAAATCATCTTAAGAAAAGTGTAAGTTAATTAGACGGAAAAAATGTCATGGCTAGACAGTGACTTTATTTCATGCTGTGTGAGGAAGAGAAGGAGGGGACTATCAGGGTCAAGGAAATCTTGGTTGAGGAAGGTAAAGCTAACAAAGAAAAATAAATAACCGTACTTTTAGACTCTTATTCGTCATGCCTTTACTACATAAGCAATCTATGTAAATACAAGAATTAGTAGAAGATTTTTTGATGCAGATTTTATTATAGATTTTTAAAAAATTTTAAATTGCTTTGTTGTTGCTTTGTTATAAATAAATTCTATGGTGTAATAATTTCTATTTTATTTATTGTATGGTTGACTTTGCAGGAAAAAAATTAAACCTGCATTCTAATTTTTGCTTCCCCCAGATCCCTGTTCCCAATCTTATTTCATTTGCTGAAGCACTTGAGGTTGGTTACAGCAAATTCAAAAATCCATATCACAATTTGATCCATGCAGCTGATGTTACTCAAACTGTGCATTACATCCTGATTCACACTGGTATCATGGTAAGAAACATTGCAAATTCTTTTCTCAGATCCTCTGCTGTTTTGGGCGAATGTATATATGTGTCCTTTGCTCTCTTGAAAAATTATTCAGATAGGGATTCTATCAGACTAGCATTCAGGCTCTGAACTTTGTCATCTTAACAGTTCTTCCAGCTTACAATTCTCTTAATGCTGAGGAAAAAGTAGGAAAATAGTCCTCCCCAAATCCTTCTGGCTTTTCACTCTCTGGGTTTGGGAGTATCATATGAAAAGCAATACATATGCAGGAGTGGGCAGGTGAGAATTTTGCTTTCCACACGGGTGCCTGGGAGGTGTGATGAGGCAAGGAACCGTCGTATCTGCTGAGGGTTGGGCCATTGAGGATGTACTGGATCCATGCAGGCTTATGCAAGCGCTCTGCAGCTGCTTTCCCTTCAACGTGATGACATCCTTAGGGCTGCCCTTGCACCCTGCCCCGCTGCCCTTGCCTCTAGTAGAAAGGAGACTGGAGTATCCAAACAACTTTGAAACTGAAGTGAGCCTCTTGAAGCGTCTTTGTCTTAAACACTTCCATTTAATCCCATCAATGGGTGTCATCTTATTTCTTCTTGATTTTCTTAGACAAAAGTTAAACCTGACTCTGAGAAAATGCATGCTTCTGCCAGTGGCTTTTTGAAGAGTTCAATCTTCACCTAAAAAAAAGTGTGTGTATATGTATATTGCATATGATTTGTATTTGTGAAGCAGTGAAACAGTGAACAGTGAAATCAGTGTTTGAAAGAGGCCATACTGATTCCACGGCTTGCAAAGCATTTCCGTCCTGAATGTCACTTGCAGTTTGAGATCTCATCAGTATAGTGCACAAATGTTCTATTTATCTTTTGGTGGTTTCCCCCCGCACGGTTATGTAGCTAACTAACTACAGCCATACAGACCCTCACTAAGTAACAACTTGAAGCTGGGTTCTCAAGCTAATTGTATTCAGATTATGTCTTCTTTAACAGCTCTTTTAACTCTGCTGTATCTTCTAACAAATGCTTGGAATGAGTCACTTACCTTGACGTATTCTGTATCAAATGCCTATGAGAGTTGTATAGATTGACATATGATTTGAAGTTCTTGTGCTTTCATTATATCTTAAGGAGCTGATATTCATTCCCCAACCTCGCAAAGAACTGCTGTCTTGTTCACTTCCGAAAGATGTACTGAACCAGATGTTTCCAAAAGCTGAGTGTTAGACAGTCCTTTTCACAATTTCTATTCTTGAAGTCATACATTTTTTATCTTTTACAGGCACTGGAAAAATAGCCATATTTTGGCATTTGCCAAAATGTTTAGCTGGTCAAAAAAAAAGGGCAGGGGAGGAGATTCAACCACCAAAGTGTTAGATCAATGTGTTAGAAAGTTAGCTCATATATGGCAGACAATCTATTAACCTCACCATCACTCTGTGATTAAACCACAGATGTACAAATGAAATGTGTATCTCACACTTGCATAGATGAAGTATTCAACTTTATAAAGACTTAAGAATTCAATTTCCAGGCAACACATCTTGTTGAGAACTTTTGAGTCATCGATCAGCTTCCCACCATCCCTTTTCTCCTCCCACGCACCTGTATTGCTGAAATTAAGGGAAAAAAAGTCTGTATTGTGAGACTCCATTTCTTATTCATTTTTTACTCCACCATTGTTTAAAAAATAGTTCTAACAAGAGCTCAAGAAAAGTTGAAATATGATCTTTTTACTTAGAAACAATTTACAATACTCCAAAACACCTCTGAATAGAAGAGATCTTTTCCAATAGCCGTTACACCTGAATAACATAATAGTTTCCATCTAGCAAGGTCCAGCCATTTGGAGTCCAGCAGATCTCCACATATGACGGACTACTTTTTCCCTTCCCTTTGAAAAAAAAAAAAAAAACCTTCTAACTCTTCCTCTAAGTGCTGTTTCCTGCTTCTTTAGAAAGCTCTTAGCTGAAGTTATTCTCTGATTCACTGAACTGAGTTTTGATTGTACAGCTACAGTATCTACAAAACCTGCTCTCACACAGGACCAAGCAAAGATTCTCTGTAGGCCAGAGCTGTCATCTCTAAGGAACTCTCTTCTAATTATAGATGTACTGTCTAGCAGCTCTCTGGGTTGCTAAAAAAGCTGATTTCTGAAAAGGCAGCTTAAAGACAGTGTTTATGTTTAGATTTAGTTACTAATAATTTCTGGGTTTCTATTCCACTGGTATGCTGAAAACATTGTGAAAGTCAGTACTAGTTCATGGCCTGGTTTCTTATGACACACAATACTATGAAGGTCATCATTTCTATTTTTGGAACTGCTTACAGTACTTTCTCATTCCTTAGTTGTGCCCTTTTAAAATCTATACAGCTTCACCAACCGGTCAGTACTTTTTGTTCCTCAGCAATCTTATTTTGTCTTTTAATGGCCTATTTTATTGTTCTCACACTATTTATGAATCTTGACTGACTCCTTTCTTCTTCTTTGAAAAGGCTGTACTGCTTATGGCAGATTGTACATCTTATATGGTATGACCCACACAGCATTTACATGCAAGTGCATATATGGATGCAAAAGGATGAAGATAATTTTCTACCCCTATTCTTAAATGGATTACATTTTCTCCTAAAAGTTGATTTATCATTCAAGAAAACAGAAAAGCAAAACAACAAAGTTGTTTACAAACAGAGCAACAGAACAGTATCAGTTAGTAAGAGGTATAGAAGTTTGAGTGATTATTATTTTGTATAGAAGATGATCTATACTAACTTTTGCTCTGTGTAATTGTGTAATATCTTTATGCACTATATTTTTGCCTTACAGTGCACAGTATGGTATAATGTAGTACAGAAAACCCTCCTGTTGGCCTGATTTCAATACTATAATACTGTTAAAATTTAGCTAATGCTGATGCTGTACCCAATAAAGTACTGAGAACTACATATATAGTTCACTAAAAGACAAATTAAAAGCTTAAAAATTTGTATCAAGTTTTTAGATGAATTTGTCATAATTTTTCAATGCTACTTATTGACTAGCAGATTATATACTTCCTACTCAAAACTCCTAAATGTATCACACAGTTTTCTTAGTAACTTCTTGTATTTTTGGACAGTCAGTATTTACTTTGCCCGTGATCATAAGGGCTTTAACTTTTTCTTATGGAAATCATAATATATAGAGACAGTTATTTTACTGTATAATATTTAAGTTTTGTGGATATATTTTGTCACCTGGAACAGTAAAAGAATAAGGCTTATTTAAGTCAAAACATTTTAATTACTACAGTCTTCAATCTAATAGGCTCTTACAGAAAGTAGGGCTAAGATTTGTTTTTCATTTGTTAGCACTGGCTCACAGAACTGGAAATTTTGGCAATGATCTTTGCAGCTGCCGTCCATGATTATGAACATACTGGGACCACAAACAATTTTCATATCCAGACAAGGTAAATAAGGAGTATCATATCTGAAGTTACTTGTTCATTTGTCTGAAATGTTTCATACTTCTTATAGCTCCAGGGAATAGCCAGATGATTCTTTATTTTATAAATTGTTTCCTTGACCTCTATAAGTTCAATGAAATCTGTGTAAGTTCAAAGAAGTAACATATATGTCTCCATTAAAGTATTTTCAGCTCATCAAAAGAAAATCTCTGACCAATCCTTTGGTGGGTGATAGGTTGTGTGCCTGATACTTAACCCAGTGCAACACAAGTTGCTCTCTCTCACTTAGCTGTGTTTTTTTCATAGTATTCTCAGTTGAATATTCAGCAGAATTTTCAGGGATTTTCAGCAAAGCAGTAGCATGTTAAAACAAAAAAGCTCTAAGCAAGGTTGTAAATCATTATGGATTTCAAGAAATACTGCTTGGCATAAAAATGAATAGAAGTATCTTTCCGCTTACCTAGAAAGATAAAGTGTCCAAGGACTGCATTTAAATTCATGACATACTTGTGCATTGGGATATGCCCTTCAGCAATGAACAAATTCTAGATGCACAGCTGAAATAAAGGCATAAGCCTCCTGTTCGGCACAGTCTGGACAAAAATAAACTTCAGTTTTTAGTTCCAAGTTTATATTCCTTTTCTATTTTTGTCTATAATATTTTTACTCTGAAGTATTGCAAAAGTGGAAAATGAATTAAGCTGTTAAACTTTGACTTTTACATGTAGGTACTTGCCAACAGGTATTTGTTTTAATCCAACTCATTCCTCTCTCCTAGTGGAATTTGACCCTATGATGACATCCCAGGGCCAGGCTTCCAAGTGTCTTTTGCCTCAGAAAAGCTGATGAAATAGCCCTCATAGCCATGTCAAATCTCGGCAGTGATTAAAACCAGACGTGATTAGCTCTGCAGGTCAAAGTATGCCCAAGTGATTGGCAGATCACAGATTTTCCCATGATGTTACTAAGATTATTGACATAAACATACTAATTATTTCAGTAGGATATACTTTATTACTTTAAGTAAACTTTCCAATCCAGTTTTAATTTTTTTAGATTCCTTGGCACCGTACCATGTATGTGAGGGATTAGAGTAGATATTTACTATTCTCACCAGTCCAAGGGAGTTGATTTTAGCTCCTTAGCATCATGGCAAACTGAGCTGCTAAATCATCACACCTGCCTCGGAGCACAGATTTGTCAGTCGCCTCCGATCCAAATGGAAATACTCAGGAACAGTTTTAGCTGAGCTGAGAACTACCGGGAGGGGGAAACTTAAGGTTGCTTACCAAGGTAGATCACAGGAGGAAATAAAGTCCCAGAGACTTCTTAAAGTTTGAGGATAATTATTATAAATTCATATGCATTAAAGTGTGTGAAAATCTGTATATAACTCCAGTAATTGTAGTAAGAAACCCAAGGCTCTCCCCATAAACTTTCTCATGGTCATATTATAAAAATACAATATTATATATTTAGAATTATGTCTGTCTTCCAAACAATACATAGTGACTATGATGATAAATTTTCATAGCTTTAGGGTAGAAACCTGTTCTGTAGGAATAAAAAAAATTACTTGGATGTATAATCGAGAATATGCATTTCTAATTTCTCCAATGCCATTGTGAATATTCTATTGCAAATAGTGCTTTTTTTTAATATAGGTCAGATGTTGCAATATTGTACAATGATCGTTCTGTTCTTGAAAATCATCATGTGAGTGCTGCTTATAGGCTCATGCAAGAAGAAGAGATGAACATCCTCACAAATTTAAACAAAGATGACTGGAGGTAAGACCTACTGTCACATTCAAGCATGATTCCAGTATGTAAAAATTGCAAAAATCTCCGGTTCTGGGGAGTCTGTCTTAAAAATTCAAATTATAGCAAAAAACTTTTGTACCAGAAGGAGTTACAGACGTGTAGAGCTTAGGGAAAGCTGCTGTAAAGTGCTTTATAGGAGGCTCCATAGGAGTTTCCTAAGAGAGCTGTGTATTGGTGAGCCACAATATGTGGCATCAGTTGAGACAGCTCTGTAGTGAAACCTTTTGAAATAGGTTATTTCTACTCTGAGACACAGCACAACATAGTTGCATCTTGACTAAGCATTAGAAAGTGAACTATCACGTAAAGGTTCAGCTACACCAAAGAAATATTTTGTTTTCCTTTCTATTTTTAAACGTAGTTCTTAAAGAAAATTGGACCATCCGAAAGAATCAGGATCAAGTTCCAGAAGATCAAAGTGTTAGAACTACGACTTTCTCCATCATTAAGAAAGGCATATTGTCTTTGTATTGCACAGCTCACAGACCAACACTTAAGTTATAAGACTTCTGTGTGTTCCTGTAGATATAACTATCAATCAGAGTTCCCGGAAATAACTTTTAAATAACTGGACTTGAAGCCAGATAGTATGTTCTGCATCCAGGAAAACATGCCATTGTCAGTGATGCCACTTCAAATAACAAACCTAATTTGTTTGTATTTTTGTACAGCTATATGTTTATGAAGAAATATGAGAGTTTGAAGGCAAATTTTGGCCTGGTGTAATTTAAAAGTGAAAGAGGTTTTTACATGGCAGACCTACATTATTTTACTGTTTCATACGTTTAATATGAAAGTATGTTTTTTATTTTATATAATGTGAGAGAGGAATCATACCCTTTTCCCATCTTCTCAGGGGATAATCATTTGCATTTAGTTATCATAAAGTTCTAATTATAAATTTAGTTCTGCAGAACAATCTCTGGAAATAGAATGTAAACTTGAGCAGGAGTTCTCTTACATAGTCACATCTTCATTGCCAGCATGAGTCACTGTTGTTCTGATGGGAATTCCTTTGGGGCTCATAGGGTAGTTTGGTCTATGTGACCCTTGTTCTAGCCACTGAGTATGAAGAAAGTGTTTGTGCCACTAGACAGCCATCAGAGGTTGTTATTTTTTGTTGTTGTTTTTGTAAATTTTCAGTGTGTAGAGGTAAGAATTTTCAGTGGACTACAACAGAGTAGAGAGGCACGCTATAGATTATTTGTGAAATACTCTATGCAGAACACTTGATTGTCTTGCAGTTTTGGACCCTTTTGCTCTCGCTGCTTCTGATGCATTTTTTTTCTCTCTGGTTTTCAGGTTAACCAGGAACTAACATGTTCTTTCAGGAGTTTTTCAATCCAGATGTGTCTGTCTCCTTTTCGCTTTCCTCTCACTGTACTTCAACCTGAGTTTCCTGGAGCAATTTATTTTAGTTTTGTTTGTATAAAGTGGTTGCACAGGTGCCATCTATTCATATACCCTTGCAGCTTGTTTAAAGTCAGTAGGATTCAGGAACCAGAGAAAGCAGAATTTCTTGCCCTCTTTGTAGGACTATCCAATACAGTTTAGAAGAGATGCATGAAAGCTGATTAATAAGCTCAAGCAGCTAAGCTAGGACTCTCAGTTCATTTCTAATATTCAGAAATATTCCTCTTACCCTAATATATTAGCCACTTGAAAGAAGTTTTTCAAATTTCAAGTTATTACTAGAGTGAACTTTATGACTTCATGATATTAGACTAACAGTCTTGAAGCTTGCACTGAAGGAAATTGGCAGTAAATTGAAATGATAATTTGTTGAACTTTTTAATGTACCTTCTGGCACTGATTAATTTCTTAACTACTGTCAGATCGGTTTTCTTGAATTGCAAGAAATTTTTTTAAAAAAATTAATACCTTTGCCTGTTTAAACTGTGGTTCTGCTAATTATTTCAGAAACATAAAGCAAAGTAAATGGAACTGCTATATAGTATAACATTTTCCTTTCTACATGTTAATGTTAAGAACATAAATGCGCTAAGAAACTGTTAGGTTCAATTAAGTTTAAAACATAGGGTTTAGACTTGGGCAGGGAAAGGCTGCCAGCGCTGTGGAGAGGATATCCTTTGTGGATACTGTGTGTGACATTCATAGTCATTTCTCGCTCTTCATTCCCTCCAAAATATTCTCTATTCTCTCCCTCAGCTCCCCAGATAATGAAACAGGGATCTCCCTATCTCCCCCTTTCTGATTTCCCAGACCCCTGCTGTTTTAGCACCCCTGTGTTATGCCAGCAGTTACACTTAGAAAGGTTCAGGATCCTCAGCCATTCCACTCATGAGGCATACATTGATCTATTGCTAGATTCTATAAAAAGAGTAACAAAACAATATGCATTATATCTCATTATACGTAGCATAAGTGGCTTCTCTCTTTTTCTTTGCTTGGGAGTCTCCTATCTGGGGAAGGCAGGGTAGCTCTAACTTGCGAGAACATTCTTAGGTCTTAGCTGCCAACTTACTTCTGCTCAACCTGCCCTGTTCCTAGGTTCTTGCTTACATTAACATTAGCATCCAGGTTACTAAATATCTTTGTCCTGGATTAATCCAGGCCAAGCTTGTTTCAGGTTATTGGTTAACTATTTTCTTGAGAAACTCATGTGCTGCTCCTTTTCTGGGATTTATCACAGGAGTATTCATGTTCTTTCTCATTATCTTGCACCCAACTATTTGTTTACAGTGTCCTACCCATAGGATATATAGACTAAGGCTAAGAGAGAAAGAAAACCTAGGACATGCCTGCTCACTTAGAAATAGAGTTTGTATGCACAAGACCAGTGTTCTTTCAATTATATTTGAACCTGAAACAATTTCTATGTGATGTGCATGAGTGCTGTTATTTTTCTCATTCCAGAAATTAGATCACAAGAACTAAGTATAATTTTGCCTTTCTTGCATTAGCAGGCCAGCTATATTATCTTGTATACACTTTAATGAAATGGGCAGTGATTTCTCTTCAGAAGTTGTCTGTGAGACCAGCTGGGGTCATCTTTGATTGTGAAGTTCAAAGGGTCTCTTGCCCCTGAGAAATAGTTTGGGAGTGATTTGAGCTTGGGAGTAGTCTTCCATGCAGGGAAGGTACACTGAATTTTTCTATCTCTGGAAAGGCTCTCATTTCCCTGTTAGTTCTGGACTTTTCCAACTGTCTGTGGTTGATATGTTCTGGGCAGGTATGTGGCTCCAAATCTTGCCAAGTGTGTGAAGAGAAGAGTGTTACTCGGTTTGGTCCCCTGCTTTGGAGACGGAGGATCAGAATTTGGATTTGTCACCTGCTGTGACAATGTGAATCCACTACAGGCAGAATTTTGCTTCTGTATTTTGATTAATAGGAGAGGGATAATTCCTAAAAGAAAGTTGAGACCTGAAAAGTTCCTAGGAAAGGTTGCTGTAGAAAGAGGGAGTGGTAATTATTTTCAGTTTTAAAATCAACAGGACTTAACAATCCAGAGCCCTTGGTTTTCATGCAGTGTCTAGCTGTTCTATATTTTTATTTTTAATGGTTTTGGGTATGTCTGAAGAGTACAGTTTAAAAGCAATGTGGAGGAGGAACAGTTGGAATGCAAATTAATTAATATCTCATTATAAGGGCAGTTAAGGTAAGGCATTTTCTAAGCACAAGTTGCTATGGCTGCTCATTATTACTTGAACAGAAGTGAGAGGGCTGAGTCTTTATTCTGTTACATCAAAGCAAATCAGGAATAAATACATGAAAATCAATGAGGGCTATCAGCTTAAATATGCAATTAATTTGGCTCAAAGCACTCTTGATAGTTTTTATAATAAATAAATTACTGTAACAGCCCTAAAGAAAACTTAAACACATTTATTTGAGAAAAATGCTGTGTTAAATAAATCATAGATAGGGATATAATATGAACTATCAGTTCATGGTTCTACTTTTGTATTTGATACTTCGACTAATAGTAAACAAACATTGTCAGTTCTTTGCCATATCATACCAGGTCTTGGTATTGTAAGGAAAGTATTCTCAAGCCTGGAGGCACACTCCTGAAGATGTAAGCTGCATAAACAAAAATTTGATGTGGCTGATCTGCCATCACCACCAACACCTAGAAGCAACCCTCTTTTGCATGTAAATCCCTCTAGTCCATGTAAAAAGCATGTTGATAAAAAGCTGGTGGACTCCTACGTGGTCTACATACAATCCTTCTACCTCAGAGAAGTAAATATTCAAAATTAGCAATTACTGGGGACAAAATTATCATACACCATGATAATTAATAAGGTTTCTCACATGATAGATGTTTTACTATTTTCATATTCATTTAATCGAAAGCTAATGGACAAGCATCATCTCTGACCATAATCTCAAGATACAGATAAAATGTGAATCTTGAACTTGTTCTGACTCATGTAATAGGCAGTAAGGACTTCTTGAGGTCAAGAGAGTTTGACATGATGTTCATAATATTGACATAATGTTCATAACATTTCAAACACTTCTAAGTGTTTCCACACTTAACCTTCTAACTGGGCTTAAAGTTGTACCTGTTCTTCACCAGGATGAGAGCAGTAATATAAGATACTAATATGTATTTTGTACATATTAGTATTTGTCTCTGGCCCCACCCACTCTTATATGGAGGTGGGGCCAGAGACAACGTTTTTTTTGTTACTCTAATGCTGGAAAAAAAGGGGGGGGGGTGTGATAGAACTGCATGTAATTCTGGTTTATACACTAGAAAAGAAGAATTGCAAAACACCATGATTGAAATAATTGCAGCATGGATTTTTTGCTTCCACAGAGTCCATTTAGGATGCAATGTTCAAGTTAATAATTTATTTAAAAGCTTTTTAAAATGTAATAGAAAACGTGGATTGTTATAAATTAACAGGTGCTACTTAAATAAATGTTCTGTACATAGAATAAATGAATTGTAATAAGTCATTTTACTTTTACTTATTCTTAGGGAGTTGCGTAGCTTGGTCATTGAGATGGTTTTGTCTACAGATATGTCGGGTCATTTTCAGCAAATTAAAACGATGCGGCATACCCTGCAGCAGACAGAGGGGTAGGTTATTTTCCATTCTGCTCTTTATATGTCGTCTGTAAATGAGCTCATGTCCAAGAAAAGATGTTAATTAGTTGCTTTTGTTCTGAGATAATTGGAGCATGTCCTTGACTTGACAGGATAGACAAAGCCAAAGCCATGTCTTTGATTCTACATGCAGCAGATATAAGCCATCCAGCAAAATCCTGGAAACTGCACTACCGGTGGACCATGGCCCTGATGGAAGAGTTTTTTCGACAGGTGCCGTTTTAAAAATTTTTCAGTAAATCTAGTTGAAGGAACTATGGTGACACAATTAAATCTGCCTCTAGCTTTAGCAGCAAGGGTGCTGGAGGTTGTGATTGACTAACCTAGTCACTAGTACATATTCCTTGCTCTTAATGCTGCTGACATTAATTCAACTTTTGTGTGAGTGAATAAGATGAAAATGTTATTGCTTCATATCTATTTCAGGTGATACCAGATTCTAGATGTTGTAGAGTTTTTTTCTTTCAATAATATTATAACTTGTCAAGCTGTTTTCACTCCGTAGAGAGAGATTTATATATGTTTTGAGTTAAAAAGAAACCTCGATAAGATAGGATGAGGCACTTGAAACTAGAAATAATTTGCATTCAGCAAAGGCAAAAATGTTGTCTTCATCTTGCATTTCAGAAAATTTTCTCTTTTCCGTACCATTGTTGCCATGCATGTGGTGTATATTTATGAAGATTTTGATGTCATAACAGCTAGTCTTTGGATCCCAGAGTTTTCTGGGAATGATCCTGGTGGGGCTGCTGCCATTTGCAGGCTCACCCAGGCAGCTCGTGCCCTGCAATGAACACCTTGATCTGGGATCACTGGACACTTAGTGCTCATGGCATCCAGGAGGGTGTTTCTTCTTCTCCCTTCCCTCTGCTGAAAGCGCTTGTAAAAATAATTCTTTTCTCAGCATATAATCATCAAAGCATTTCTCTGTTACGAAAAATGATTAAAATACACAATTCAAGTGATAAAGTGCAAGTCAGGACATTTAAAGTATCCTGAAGTAAATCGCTGAGCTTCCAAATGATCAGCATATGTATAGAAATAATGTCATGATAAAATCACAAACTACAGTCTATGAGCAAATAATTTCTCTGAGTTATTACTACTTCTGTCACCTAGGAATTAGGAATTATTTGCTATGAGAGAAAAATTGTGTTACGATATTATGGTTCTTTTAGCTCTCTGATGTAGGAAACAAAATTAGTAATATAGCAATACACATACAAAAGACTCCATATTAAAATAGCAAAATAGAAAATCTAGTGTTGTGGTCAGTTTTAAAAAACTATGACATTGATTTCTGACGGCCGTGAAGTTATTCTTTCAGAAAATAAAATAATAAAAAAGAGCATAGCAAAAATTAAGGGAGACTTATAATTTAGTATTTCTATACAATTTAGAAACGTTGTATGCCAGGATTCCTTTTTTTAATTTTTTTAATTTGAGCACTGTTTTATGAGCACATGTATCCTTTGTCAATGGTGGTAGTACAAGATCTTGACAAGTGCCAGGCCATGTAGATTTTAAAGACGTCTACATGCCACTAGTGGTTCCTGTACCATGGCTTTGGAAATTTTCCTTCAGACACCTCACAAGAAGCGATGCACACTGAAATTAGCTTTAATTTAAGTAAATAATCTTTGTTGACCTCAGCATAAACTATGTATTTCAGCTTCTTATGAGAAGCCAAAAGCTTCATGGCTTACAAAGCATTAAGATATTTCTTATTAAATAAATTTGTATAAGTTATTAAAAAAAAGAAAGAAACCTCAGTTCTTTCCTGCCTCAGGAATATGGCACTTACTGTGAGTGCACAGAGACCATGCACCTTATTTAAAATATCAGTTACTGAGATTAAATTGGTAGTTACCATCCATTTTAGATATTATTGTATGGTTCCTGTAATTATAGGCAGTTTTAAAAATGTTTAATACAGATAACTGAACAGATCAAACTGATAAACAGTAATAGGTTAAACCACTAGATTGTTTGGCCCATCTGCCCTGGAAGTTTCTTGCTTTGTTCCTAGAGGATCTGGGTAAGGAACATTCAGATATGCTCAACTCCAGCATCTGCTGTGGGGAGACTGAGTGGAGATCTGGTGCCTTAATCTAAATAATGAATAGACTAAATTTTGTGGAAATAACTGAGTCATGAGTTTGTGTCTGTTGCTGTAAATGTAAATGACGAGGATTTTAACCTGAGAGGAGAAGGAGGATCTGATTACCCCAGATATATATTACTTGAAATGGTCAGAAATGTCCAACTCTAAAAACATTTTAGAGAGAGAGTAGATAGAGCCCATGAGACAGTGAGGCAGTGTGTCCAGGCAAGCAACTTGGCATTGGCAAGAAGGAGTACCATACTGCCTTGGTCTTTGAGCACATTACATCAGCTAATGTTTTAATTATTCCTTTATTCTTACAAAAGATAAGCTCACAAATAAACTGCTCAAAGACTTGAGCAGGCGTTTAATAATGCAAACAAGCCACCAAGCATGTATTTTTGTCATTCAGGGATACACAGTGTGAAAGTCTTTCAGGCTGTAGAGGAACATGGGAAGAATTGAATGTGCCTTTATTTGTAATGCTGAGGTGAGCAGGATGTATGGAATAGTTCCACCATTTATGCTGCAACAAAGCAGTTGTGTGTATGTAAGTGACCTGACTGGCACATACACAGTAGCTCTTTTGCTTGCTAGATGCACTGACTTGGTTGTGCATCCTATGATCTGTTGCTCTGAGTGCATGTGATGGATATCTCTGGGATATCTATTCCAGATCTGTGTCAGCAAAAATGGGGTGGTCCAAGCTTACACAAAACCCATCTCTTTTTTTTCTTTTATTTTTAATAATAATTCCCCTATTTTTACAGCCTTACAGGAAAAAGGAGCAGAGTTTGGAACTGACAGTGACAAAGTAGTGTTTTAACATTCAGCTTTCAAAGTAGTGGGCACTAGCAAAAAATGAACATTCACCTAGTCATAAACGCTTGTTAACTGTAGCTAAAGATTAAAATATGCATCAGTGTTAACGTCAGGGAAAAAACCAAACAACACTGTAAGTTAAAACAACTACACAAAATGTGTTGCAATGCCAAGGAAAATCTGAGCTACTTGTTTAAAATAGAAACACACCCACCCATCTCAAAAACTTAAAAATAAAGATATATACAGTTCAAGTCACTCAAGGAAGCACTGCAGCTCCTCTAACATTATGCTGACGATCTAAGTATGTCCGGTAGCAAAAGAGAGAACTTGTTCAGTGAGCTGATCGGCTGGGACAAGAATTTTTTACTCTCCTTATCTTGATTTTAAATCTCACGAGACTGTAATGACCAATTTAAATATCAACACTGTCCTCATTGTTATAATTTATGATAGGCCTGATTTTATATGACATCTAAATATACTTTTATTCTGTCTTTAGCAGCAGAAGGATATTCCTGTTAGTGAGAGGGAGTTAAAATCAGATCATGCCTTTTTACCTGTGCAAATACACAGAAGAAATTTTACATGTTGTATAAACCAATGTAAGGAATGGAAACATTTAACCCATGTAATAGTATTACAAACATCATCCAGTCTCATAACATCAATGTGTCCTATCTCATAACATCAAAGATTTGCAGGTCTAAGCTGTAAATGTTGAAAAGACTCCTTATAAAATGCCATTTATTTTTCTTCCTTGACAAATGTTAAAGGTTAATGGCAGATATCTTGCTTTTGAGGAGCACTTGCTTTCAACAATTTCCTTTAGCTAAAATTGTTAATTGTAAATTATAATATTGGCCTTTGCTTTTTGGAAGAATTTAAAGACAAATAAGAGTTTCCATTATCTGCAACTTGTTTTTATGTAGAATCAGTGAATTAAGTAATTTGTTGAATAAATGCTAACAATGTTCAGATTCATTTGTCTATCTGGTAATTCAGTATGTGCTTATAATATTAAACATTGTTGTTTCCAGGGAGACAAAGAGGCTGCTTTAGGGCTTCCATTTTCCCCACTCTGTGACCGCAAGTCTACTTTGGTAGCTCAGTCCCAAATAGGTAATGACAAGTACTGTTTTTCTTCTTTTTGTATGTTTAATGAGCATAAAGAAACTGTGTGGACCTTTCTTAGACCTATTTTACATTTTAAATGCTGTGAATTTCATCTTATACAATGCATTTCTTGCACCTGTGTGTTCAGTGAACTCCTATGCCCTGAAACAGCAGCTCACTGGTTTCAAAAGTTGTTTTGGCATTTATGATCCAACAAGGCGTAGAGAGGGTTTACCAGAGTACCAGCCCGTCTCTTACTGCACACGCTTCCGAGTTTTGTAGCTCATGTCCTCAGACAGGTTGACCTGGCTTAGGAAGCCAAAAGCCTGCTGCCCTCCAGAGCTCTGGTAACATTTTGTAGCTACATCTCAGCTGCAAATCAGCTGGTGGTATCAGCCCTTCAGCTTCCAAGCCCTCAGCCAGGGACCAAAACAGAAACACTTCAGTTTATACTGGTTTGCCTCAGCCTTATTACCCGTTTGAAGCTAATTAAGAGAGCAGACTGTTAAGACTACCCTTGTGGCGGGGTGGAGCAGCACAGGGCTGGAGCTGCCTCCTTGGGTTGACAAGGACCACTGCATCCCGTTCCTACAGACCAACAGTGACCAAACTTCAGTTTCAGGTTTTCAGAAATGCAGATCTTGCTACTCTCTACCCCACTTTGAGCTATCAGATCAGCTATAGGAAAGAGAGGAAATAGGAAGTGGTAAAGTTAGTTGGGGGTGATTACAAGGACATGCCCTTACAGAGTAAACCAGTATGTCCCGTTAACAGCTGCACCTTTTATGTGAGACATCTCAGTACTCCTGGAGGGCTTCTACTGGTGCAAATGTGTTAGCTTTGAATCGAAGCATGTCCTCCTATCTGATCTTGTCACTCAAAATGTCCTTTCTTCCATTTTACTGGGACATGAAACGTGACATGTTTGAGGGTTACCCCTACTGCAACTGCGAAGCTGGATGCAAGGCTGGAGCACTGCTGCTCGCCCTGGATCTGCGTGGCATCGTCAGGGTGTGAAGACACCTGGAAATCCGTTGCTAGCTCTTTCTTTCTTTCTTTCTTTTTAAAATCTATTTTGTTTCTGTGAAATGCTCAGCAGAGAATAAAGCTTCATTCTTTCACTATGTCATTCCTTACCTTGACGAGCACTTTAAAATGTAAAAGACATTGTTCAGAGCTGACATCTCAGAACTGTGGGATGAATGCTGTCTCCCAGGGATATTACTTGTTCTCTTCACTGATTTGACAGAACACTCCTACACACTGTGAAATAACACTTTACCTCCACAGAATAATAAACAGCAGTTTGAAATATTAACTCTTTGGCAAGAAGCTCTGAGTGGTAACAGAGGCAGTAGGACTGCTAGCCCCTTGGCTCTACTGTAGCTTCCATCTATTCTGTAATTTGCATTATTATAATTCAGACTTAAGGTGTGTTCTATACTGCAGAAAATTCACATGGAATAGGCATGAAAAGCTAGCATTTACTTATGTGCATAAAAGTTCAGTATTTTTTTTTATTTTGTTTTCTTTCTTTCCCCAAGATTGTACTAACCGTAACTAGTATATTGAACAAGGCCTACAGTGAGAAAAACCTGCCTTATATCAATTTGTAGTTCTTAGATTTGAGAGCTGGGAAAATAAAAAATCTGATTTTTTTTTTTTTCTCATTTTGCTCCTCAGGTTTCATTGATTTCATAGTAGAACCAACATTTTCTCTTCTTACGGAATCAGTGGAGAAAATTGTTATTCCTCTTATAGGGGAAGCTTCAAAATCTGAAAGTCCTGCATTTGGGACACCCAGGTATGAGCACGTTTCTTGTTTTTGAACTGACTGATGTCAGGAATAAATGATGAGCTATACAGTATTGCCACCTACTGGTGCCAGCTGCTGTTTGCTACTACTATTGGCCATGGATGGCTGTGTGCATAAAACGGCAAAAGTGCAATACAGTGAACAAACTACACACTTTTAAAATTTAAAGTTGGTTTTATGCAGAATATATAATGCATTATTTTTTTCTTTTGACTTCATCTAGAAGTCCCACCCAATAGCTGTGTGAGAATGTTGAAGTTCATAGTTTTCTTACACTGAGGTTTTTTCAGTACTGTTTTAGTTGACAGTGACAAAAGTTGTCTTTTGATTTCTGGTAGCAACTGAATCTGGAGGTGGTGTAGGCATTTTTTTTTTTTTTCTGAGTTTTTCTGATATTGCATATCACTTTCGCCCTTCACCTTCCCATTTCCCAGTATTTGATATATCAACTTGAGACAAAATTCGCTTTGGTGAACTTCAGTTACATCTCTCCAGTATAAGTGTGATGCAGGTGTTTGGGTTATTGTTGTTTTTTACATCATGAAGGAAGCTATCTGCAAAACAAAATAGCTATTAGAGACAATATTATCCATCTGAGTGACTGTACTGAAACTATCATTCAATAATCTGATGCTGCTGTTACGAAAGTCCCCCATTTTTTTCTTTTATTTTTTCTCATTTTCACTAAGGCTTCTGATAACGATTCTGCAGAGTGTTTTTTCTTTTGTCATTCAACAGTTGCATGGCAGTAGCAAAATGATGAACCCAGCTGCTTTCTAATCAGGAATTTGTTTATATTTCAGTTGCTGCAAAGAAGTAGTTATTTGTGACAGCATTCCTACTGTTCAGGGCAACAGTGCTTAACTGAAATGTTACTGCTAATGCCAGTATTTTAACTCCTCACTTGTGCACATTAGGGATGAGCAGCTCCAGGCTTAATTTTCAGTTGACACTCATAAACGAGTGGTACTTGAGCATTCTATTTAGCATCTCTGGAGTACAGGAGTATTATAATTTACTCTTCTTGCACAATCCACACTGAAATTTTGACTACAACTGTATTTCTTCTGATAGGGTTAAAGGAAACCCATTTGTGTGTATATGGATGTGTCTTTGGTGCCAATCAGATAAACTGTGCTGCTTGATCTAGTAAATAAAACCTAATGTGAAATGATTGCCTATACAAGACCAAAAATAGATATGATTATTTTATTCCTTTGGAAAAAAAAAAAGAAAATTTTATTCCTTTTTTGTTTTTTCACACTTTTAGTTTGCATATAGGAAATCAGTTTTACCTGCACTTTACCTTACTTAGCTGCAGTAATTCTTAAGTGATAGATAGCACTCTTTTTCTTATTAAAGTTAACAAAATTCTAGTTCTTAATAACGAAGAACTAAAATAATAAATTTGAAGAGTTGGCTTTTTTAAGATCATTGTACTAAATGTTGCTTTGACTACACTTGAAGTGAGTTTTCAGCTGAAGTAAAATTTACATATGTGCCATGTATTGTCACATACTGCTTTTTTCATATGGGTCAGCAAGTAATAATCTGATATCCCTCTTGCAAGCCCCAAAATACCATTTGCTCTTGGAAAGTATAGCTAAGAAGCTACTCTAAATTGATTACATAAACATTATTTAAGAACCAGTCTACAATGATGCATCGTCTGCTGTCATGGCTTTTCAACAATTTCCTAGGAAAAGGTCAGTAAGAATCCCAGGTTACAGCTTCATGAACTGAAGAAATGTATAGTATCTTGAGCATCCTTTGGTCAAGACTATTATTTCTTGTTAGTGATTTACACAAAGGTCCTAAAGAATTTGATACAAATTAACTGTTTATGTGTTATTAAAATTGCTCTACTGTATTCATAATTTAAGATTTTCTTCCTTCTATAGCCAGAATAGTTTGGGAGCAGTAAGCAATGCTGAAGCACAAAGACGACCTGGTTTTAAAAGTGCAAGTGATGGAGGGGCTTACACAGAAAATTCTCTAGCAACTGTAGACCTAACAAGCTTTAAGGACACCTTGATGCAGATTATTCAAGCAAACAAAGAAAGATGGAAGGAATTAGCAGTACAAGGTATGATATACTATGAAGGATATATTTTGTTTCATAATGTTTATTTAGGTGGCCTTATTTTTCTGTCCCAGGTGCGGGGAGATGTAGGTGGGCAGGGGATGGAAAATAAACCTTACAGCCTGTAAAACAGGGCTCTGTGCTGCTCAATTTATCTTCAGATGTCTGTTCTAGAAATATACAGTCTTGCAAATTTAATCATAACTGATACTGACATCTGCTTTAAATGCCAAAATCAACAATTCAAAGTATTACATATTGCCATGTTTCTTAAAAAATGTTAAAAAATATATATTTTGCTATTCAAATATTTGTTCTTCACTGTATGGCATAATATTAAGTATCACAGGTTTCTTGTGCTGTCTGCAATTTTTAAATCACCTGGTGGATCTAATGATTTGGGTAATCACAGCAAGTACTAGAATCAAGGAAGGCAAAAATTGACTGTTGAGTTGGCAGTTGACCGTTAATGAAGTCAAATCTTCATGTCTCTGAAAATTGTCTGGGGTTACCATGATCTCTGTGCAATGATTTGCAATAATTTTTGTGTGAACATTGATCCAGGTTAATCAACAGCCATTTGGGAACATTGTGGCCACACAGTGTGCCTTGTTCCTGAGCGAACACCTGGCATGTTTTAGGATAGTGTTTCAGCACATGGCCGTGATCTGTCTGCATGGACTGGTACCCTGGAAGCCAGTGCCAGGCCTGTCTTCCCTCTCATAAAATTCAAAGCAGTATCTTTCTTCAAAGAGGTGTCAGCCAACATGGAAGAAACTCTACTGACTGGTGCTAAAATCTCATTTAGTTCTTAGAACTAACATTCGCATTAAGAGAATAATAAGTAAGAAAAAGCTTTGGTGAATGTATTGCAACACTGACTCGACAGCTAGGCTAAAAGGACAGCTGAGCTGAGGAGGAGGTTTAAGTTGTTTTGCCCTTTCTGCAGGAGAAGCTTTACAGTTTCTTCTAATGCTAATTGGTCAAAAAGAGACAGGGCTGCTAATTTGGAAAGATCAGTAGTAACAGCATCAGATCAGGGTGCCAAAGACCACTTAGCTACAACCTGCAGAATTCAACCACTATTGGTCTAGCTATGTAAGAGGTCCTTCAACATGGACACAATGGAGACGTTGTTGTCTGGAAGTTTGTCACTTCCAGTTGTAGCTATTATTAATGAAGCAGCTGGGTTTGGGAGGATCCAGAGGGATTTGGAGTGGAGCTGTTTAGGGAGTGCAGTCAGTCTCTGTAGGGGTCTTGTGAATAGTGCACGTATTTCTGATTAAGAGTTCTGGTTTTGTTAATATATAGATATTGATTTTTTTTTTTTTTTTTTTTTTGTAAAATCTCAGGGGGATTGTGTAAGTTTTGGGAAAGTTATTTTCCATTCATTTTTCAAAAACAATACGTTTTGGCGCTATATATGGGCCCTAAGGGATGCTGGGAAAGCAATTTGCACTAAGTCAATGCAGGTGTCTATAAGGTACAATATGATATAGCACATACATATTTTTGCCACAGTGGGAGCACAAACGTGTCAAGTCAGTTCAGACAGTGCTTGAAGCTGCATGTTGTAAAAAGTGAAAATCCTTAACCAGACTCTGCAAAATTAATAAAAATCTAGTAAAGAATACAGATTTTGAAATGCATACTGTTTCCACTCTAAATTCTTTTCAGCTCTCACTCAGGTTTGACGTAAACCTGTAAATTAAACCTGAAACTTTGTACCTGAGATAATTTTTTCTCTCTTACTAGGGGCATACTTTTTGATATATCATTTATGACCTGTTTGTATCTCACATTACAGTTTCTGATTCAGTTATTTGCTGAAAGTTTGTAGGTTACTCCAGATATGTGCATAAAGTAGACGGAAAGTAGGGGAAAAATGTAGGGGTAAATCACTGCCAGGTAAGCAAGTGTTGGTATTACTGTCATTATTCACAGCTAGATAATTTATTGCAAGAGAGCTGGATGCACTTAGAAGGTCATGTGTGTTATGTGCGTCTGCCATAGTAGCGAGCGGCCTGGCTGCTGGTGTAGACCTCCCTGCACAGTTCCTGGTTGTGGCAAACAGTATTTGTGCTTCTGAAAAACAAGTCTGCATTGGTGTCTGCAGTCTGTGCATATAGACGCTGTTCCCAGACTGCCAGACAAGTTCACAGACTTAGGAGAAATCGTCTGTAAAGGGTAGCAATGTAGATGCACCAGTGCGCAAGGGCAAAGGACACTAACAACAATCCTTATGATTTTCTGAGTAGGACTCCAGCTTCTCACCTTGTCAGGACACCACAACGTGTTTGGCAGTGCCTGGCACACAGCTCCACTGAGTGAGGTGGGCTTGGGTAGGTGGTCTGGCTCACATGTCCAGACAGACCAGAGCAGGAGACCAGGACACACTCGGCGCTGTTGACCTGGAGACGTAATGGGACCCCTCTGTGCGTTGTGAAAAGATAGTTACTATTGAAACTCCTGACTGAGGGCAAACAGCTTGTGCAAGGAACAAAGTGCTTTCTCTTGGAAAAACCTGCTAGTAGGGAAAGCATTTACATACCTAGGCAGCTGCTCCAGAGCTTCTTTAACAGAAGGCTCGCTAAATTAGATGACTCCATTTTGCGAAAAAGGCCGTGTCTTGTATAATTGATGCAGAGGAGCTCAGTGCTCTATAGCCTAAGGGTCCACAACCTTTCACCGCTGGAGAATTAGTGGAATGTTTCTAAGGCCTTTCAGGGAATGCTGGTAACAGGGAATTACCATAATGATCAAACATCTGGGATTCTAATTTGAAAGCCTTGATGTTTAATTAATATTCCAAACCCCTAATCACCAGCTAATCTGTCTTTGTTCAATTCAACACAGTGATAAAGAGACCATTCCACTCTGTGCTTTTTTTCAATGTAGCAGCGATGGCAGCTGATATTTGCAATGGTGATAGTTGTCACAATCAGATGAGTTGGAGAGGTTGTTCCATTAAAGAAAATGATTGCTAAATTGATTTTAAGGTCTGGGAGTTAGTGACCTACTGAGACAGCTGTAACAAGTTGTTGAGACAGATTTAAATATTGTGTAAGACACTTCAAATGATGCATCTCTACTCAGAAGAGGGAGAAATTGCAAGACAATTGTTTATATTATAAAAATATAAGTCACAAGCCTTTGTGTTTATACTTTCATGTTTATTCTGTTCTATAAAAATGTGATAAAGATTTACTAATGAGGATGTCCAGTGGCTTGGAAGCTCAGTTACTCTCAACAGAGTAAATAGTCATATAATAGTAATCATGTTTACCATCTGTTAAGACAGTTAAGTAAAGAGCAGACCATCAGCATTGTTCTGAAAATCTCCTTCTTAGTGTCTTTGGCAGTGCTTTGTAATCCGCTGCTCAAACCACTGTTTCGGACATCATCAGAACAGGGCTGAATAAAATATGTGAGGCTGCATGAGTCTCTCACATCATCCTGTGCCTAATTCTCATAATAAAAACACGAAAAGCAAACTATGGAATTGTAGGGAGCAGCTTTCTTTGGATTGGCCATGACTGAATAACAAATCCCTCCTCCAAAACAGCTCTGCCAAGGACCTGCAGGCCCCCTCAGGCGCTTTCAGCCCCAAATACTTCTAGCCACAGTCACCACGGGGCTCAGCTCCATCTGACCTGCAAGATTATCTCTGCAGACTCCCTGATCAGAAGATAGTAACAGCTGCTAAAATATGAAAGTCTCGGAGTGATGATGGAATACAAAGTCAGTGTTGTTTAGAAGTCCTTTGGAAGGATGGGCAGGGAGACTCACTAGCAGTCTCACACAGGACAGCAACACTCGCAGCCCTCTTGAATCTGTTGGAGCAGAATTTTCAACAATGGCCTAAGGAAATAAAAGGAAGGGGAGAGGTTTGAGCTAAGAGTAGCAAGGGATATTTTTTGTTAGCACTGACTGATAACTCCAGGCCAAGGCCAAGTAATAAGACCTGGTACTAGAAGCGAATCCTTTGGAAGGTGTGACCGCTAGAAGTGATGAGATAGGTGATCTAAAACACT
Source organism: Crypturellus tataupa (assembly GCA_034781795.1). NCBI lineage: Eukaryota > Metazoa > Chordata > Aves > Tinamiformes > Tinamidae > Crypturellus > Crypturellus tataupa. Next base: position 1,919,631 of record JAWLRI010000251.1, read on the forward strand.
TCTTCCCCCATAGCTCAGAGCAGCATGTCCTTATGTTCCATGTTCCCAATGCTTCCAGCACGCATGGCCTCCAGTTTATAACTCAATTGCAAAGGAAAAATAAAAGCTGGGTTAGCCCTAAAGAAAACCAGAAATATACAGATTGTTTTTATCCAATGTTTTAGTACCATGTTTGATAGCTAATTAAATCTTCACTACATTCACAGTGTACCATTATGCTGAAACACCAAGAGGCACTGCTTTACATCGCTGTGTTATATGCTGTTATATTCTGTGATAATATTTGTTTGAAGAGTTGAAAGGAGAAGGTGTCACTACAAAAAATAACTCTGTGGGTTACTGCAGTGTATTCCGGGATTTGCAAATAACAGGAAGCTACTCAGAAATGTTTGGGAACTGCTCTGGACTTCCTCCAGAGTCCTGCAGTGACTGCAGAATCAGCCTGCTTATCATCTGCACAGATTTGCTTTCTGCTGCTGACCTCTTAAGAATGGCTGGTGGGAGAAGGTTCCTCCTCAACCAGATCCCGGTTTGGTCTTCTGCCACTGGTTCGTAGAATGCTCTTTTCTAATAAAAAAGAGATGGTAGATGAACCTAGAAATCAAATTAAATTTTCAGTAATACTAGGAGGGTAACATCAAGCAACATTCTTAATCAAAGAGTCCTCAAATAATTTCATTCTTAATGGCAATGAACAGATTTTCCCTCTAGTCCAGTAGCTTGCTAGTTTTGATTACTTCACTGTCACAGTGTCAGTAGAGAAAGGCAAATGAATTCAGTTTATTTTCAATACACCCAATGAAAATAATGGTATGATTCAACGGGCATTCACAATCCTGGATTTTTGCATTGTACCACAGACTGCCATTAGCTGTTGTGCTTACCTGTAACGTTTGTGGTTTTCCTCTCCACTCTTCCTAAGTCAGTACATGCTCAAATGCTGCTGGTACTGTAGGCCAAAGATATCTTATGAGATCTGTATTGTACAGACCATAGCAGTTACACATTTACCTCTCTCCTTTATTCACCTTATTACAGAAAGGTCAGGAAACGAAAGTCGACGGGCAAATGCAGAAGAGAAGGTACCAAAACACAGAAAAACTTCATCACCTAATAAAGCACAACCTGAAAATGTTGCTGTGTACACAGGTAGTAATGTAGCTGAGCAAATCTAGTACAAGTCAGCTCTGTGGTTTATAGTGCAGAGTTGTCAGAGTTGCTGTGGTAGCAGAGCAGTGATACAGGACACAGGGCCCTGCGGTAAACCTTGCTCGTTAGAGCAGTGCTAGTGAGCAAGCCACATGACATCCTGGCGGTTTCAGGATATTCAGAGCTGCTTATCAGCTCCAGGAGAGATCCAGGTTCCAGAAAAGGAGCTCTCATTTCTTTTTGTGTTGCTTAAAGAGCTGAGTAAGATGTCAGAGGGCCTGTGAGACCTGATAGTGCCTTTCAGACCTCTGGGAATTCAAGGCTCTTACTCACTCCACAAAAGAACAAATAATTGTTTTTTCTTCATTTTTTAATGAAGTAATAAAGCTTCCAACCATGTTCAGGACTGGCACTGGATAATTTCATAAGGATTTAGCCTAATTTCTATTTTTGCATTGAGAATTATATGATAATCATGCCTCATTTAAAAGAAAAAAGAGGGAAAAAGACATTGAAGTAACAGTCCTGGTCATTCTCATCACCAGAAGATTAGGATGTGGATGTTTAAATGTTTTTAAATTAGCCCAAAGCAACTACAATGTCATGGTTACTCACCCAAGAATAAATGAGTATCATCTCAGCTGCTTTGTATCTGCTTTTTATCTGCTTACAGGTATCCCAAATCTTATTCTGCTTTGAAGCAATCCAAGTATAGCTAATGATCACCAATTACAATATTTCTTTTCAGAACTGGTTTCCATTGCCAGACATTTAGTAAGACCAAAAAAGTCATTAATGGAATAAAAATAATATTTAGTGCAGTTAGCACTTTTTCTGTATCTACAAAATACTAAGTACCTAAATTTTTCAAGTATTCTGAAACCTGGTTGCTGTCTTTATGCCAGTTTTCCAAGCAAAGCCATTCCTTAAAATTATTTTGCTAATATCCCAGCCTAAACACACGGGAAGAAAGCTAGCACTTAATGCTATCTTTACTTATCAGATGTAGCTCCTTCTCATGAAGGACACTGCTTTAAGGCAGTAGGTGAGAGACAGCATAGAAGTACTGAAGGGACAGATAAGACTGAGTCATCCAGGGCAGATCTGTTTGAAGCAGTTTGTTTCTCAGCATAATTCATACAAATTCTGCTGAATAACACTTGGCTTTTTGTAAAGTAAGGAAAATCAAACAATATAAAATATGTAAGTGGACTTAACTCCAAGCACTTTCACCTATTTAAAACTTGGAGAGAAAAAAAATGATAACAATAATGCCTTTCTTGAGCTAACCATGCAGCACTCTGTATGACATTATCTGAATGGACATGATAATCCTTTGAATGGATATGACAAGCTCCCCACTGTCCAGCCCAGCTGGTCAAGAAAGAGGGAAGCTTTATAGAAAGAAAGACTGCTTAGAAGATTGTTAAATCTTATTAATCTTATTCAATTAATAATATTTAATAAGAAGCTTTTCAGAGAGCTAGTGGCTAAATTTTAGCTAGTAGGTTACCGTTCCAGTCCTGACTTCTTTTAAAGACTGCTGAATATTTCTGTTTCACCAAAGTGATAAGGCAACAAAAACAACATAAATTCCAACAATGAAATACAGAGGCTCTGTATAATACAGACTACTGTTACAGAAAACAGGAATCTTATGTTTTTCCAGACCGTATAGCATATTCCACAGATAGAATCCAATATTATTCATCTCTTTTTATTCCTGTTTTGCAGTGGATTTCAGAGCAGATGAAGCAGAGTGGAGTCAGAACACAGAATCAGACGTACAGCAAATGAGACACATAATACCAGGAACAAGGATTTGGGGTTTTAATGATACCATCATTGAGGAATTTATATCTGAGGATCCTCAGCCTCAGTCACAACTACCGACCACATCTCCTAATTGCCCCGAACAAACTCCTCTCAAACAGATGAAACACTTTTCTTTTTTTCAAGCTGATTTAACTAAGAGTGATTTTGAAATTTTATCACTATGGAATGGTAATCACTGCTCAAAACAAACAAAAGCCTAGCAGCACTGATTAAGCACTTATTGTAATACGAACCTTGATGGAGCTATGGTTCTGGATCCATTTCCAGAATGTGAAATCATACATATGGCATAAATCCCTGGGAGCAGACCCAAAATGTATTTGCTAGTGAGTGACCCTGTGGCAGAAGTACGGCAAACCATTTCACAAATCATCTGTGAGAACAGTCAAGTGTTTTTGTTCTACTCTGGTTATGAAGCTTAGAGGGAGCAGATACACTTGTTGCCATAAACAATCAATAGTTTTGATTGTTTAGATAGATTCTGAAGTTCCACAGTGTTTTTCATACTTTGAAAAGATAACTATTTTTCTCACATACTCTTTTCTACTGGCTTCTGAAAAGCCAGTTAGTAGCAATAGGTAGGACATTTCACTAGTGTGTTATCAGGCGGGGACATACGCCCTACTCCATCAGACAGGCACAGGGCTGAGTTAGAATGTGGCTCTGATTTAGATATCGATGCTTGAGATCATCTCAAGAACAGTCATAGAAATAAGAGCATGCCATAATCATTATTCTGATTAAATTGTTAATATTCCTTTGCCAGTTTAAGCTTGACAAGGGAGGAAAGGCAAACAATATAAAGTTCATATATACTATGACCTGAAAAAATGGTGTTTTTACAAATAGAAATATTTTGAGACATTACTTTTAATAAACGAATGAAGTGGTTAGCCACCAAGTTATACCAAAGCAAATGGAAATTCTGGTCAGTACTGTCCTAAGCCATCATTTTTTAAGAAATATGCTGTCTCTTACTAGCTTTCAGGTTGAAACAAACAAAAAAACCCTGCAACTTTCTATCTTGAGCTAAGCAAGTATTACTGTTTTAACAGGAAATATCTTAAATCAATATCACACTGTTAAAAAAAACATTGTGCTATTAAAAATAGTTCATTGCAGCTTTTAAGCACTAAAAGCGTTTTTAAGAAAGCCTTGGGTAAACATGATGTAAAGATGGAGCATCATCTCAAGATTTGTGCTTGTTTTACCCAAGGCTTTCTTAAAAATGTTTTTCTCTGGAATTTCCTTGTCTCTGATAAAGTTAAGGAGAAATGCTTGTAGCTCTGCCATACGGAGGCAAGTATGGTATGTAAATCAGTTTAAGAGGACAAAAGCCTCAAGTACATAAATTATACCACGAATGACAAATGATCACATTAACATATCTGTACTGAACAACATCAGATTTGCTTTCAAACTGCACAAATTGTTTCCTAATTTCTTCAATCTAACCAGTTCTTTGGGTGAGCAGTATTAAAGTCTGTAGAGAAAAAGTACCTGTTCAACTTGCAGAAGATCTGCAGTCCAAAACAAGTTCTCTATAGACTGTAAAGAAAAAAAAAAGGGTTAAGAATTTTAAAATTGCTCAGATTTGAAGTTTCTTGATTTCTTTTTAAGTTTAGACATGCCCAAAAGTACAAAAGGTGACAAAGCAGAGAAATCATTTAAATATTTTGTGCTTCTGCACATCAGAGAGAACGAGGGAGATTCAGGTTTGGAAGAGTTCCTTTCCTTTCTTTGCATCCCGCTTCACAGGCCACATTGGACTTCACACTGGCCTTTTTTGGGGTTCAGAACAGTGATGTAATGGAGGTGGTAAATGCTGGTTGAGGCATAAGGGTGATTGCAGCCTGGATTGCAGAAATGCTTCTCTCAGTTAACATCTGTGATCACTTTTTATCTAGATTCAACTACTCAGTCAGAACCAGAGTTTCTTCCCAGGAAGGTGGCAATTCAAAATGATAAATATCCCAGTGCTTTATTTCCTTCCTTAACATAGTGATCACAAGAGTGACATTGGAGATTCATGCATAAAACACCTGTGGCTGTTTTATGGAGGTGTTGCAATGTTTTGACTTTTTAAATTGATTGAACCTCCAGAGGTTATGAAACACCTCTGTAAAAATTCTAAAATCTGAATTTATGAAACAAAGATTGTAAATTAGCAACAAAATCCTCCATTAAAATGGTAAAGGTTATTTCTATTAGATTTCCAACCCTCCATCACAAGTCCCTTTGACTGTGTTTTCTTCATCATCTCGCACCTCCTACCCACCTCTCTCCGCTGCTCTGAGATCCTTTCATTCTCCATCATTGCACATGTCCTTTTTTGCAGTTCACCTGCTGCAGTGGGGCATGGAGTAGACCCTTCCATGAGCATTTTTCTTCCTTAGCTTCCTTATTTATTCACTTCTATTCTGTATTTGCCACTAGCTGTGATAGCAACAGTACTAGATAGCATGCTTACAGCCTCTAAAATTTGTTTCCACTGCAGCTTGTACAAATTAAGGTTCAAACTGCAGAGCCAACCACTGAGGTTCAGTCGCAACTTGAAAATCAAGATCAGAATATGGCACATCAGCGCATGTCCTCATCTAGAAAGTTGATGATCACAATATTCCCGTGTGCAACTCTACCAAACACTTGCTACTCTGAAATCAAACTGTTGGGGTATGGCATTCATAATTCATATTTTTACTAATTCACATATTTTATTCCCTCTTTGTAGAAGAACTTGTGAAAAGTGATGATGAACAGCAGAAAGACCAAAGCATAAAATCCACAGATGCCCAATTACAGGAAGAGACCACAAGGACACAAAATGAGACTAGTCAGGGAAGCAGTGATACAACGTGCCCTCCCAGATCCATCGTCCTACAAGTAATCTCTTTCGACGCTCCTCTTCCTGAATCCGACTCAGAAAAATGCACTAGCTCTGATCTGGACCAGCAGGATCTCACCGAGGCCCAGCAAGAAACGCAGAGCACAGAGCCACTGAATGGTAATAGTTCTTCACAAAGCACCACTCAGTCTAATGAAGCTGTCCAGGGAGAAGCTGCAGCAGTGTCCACTACCTCTCTGTCAAACATCAACAGTGGTAAAATATCGAAATAAGGTGTTGTATAAATTGCCAGTTTAAGAAAGTTTCTTTGGGCATATGTTATAAAACCACCAAATAAAGGGCATCTGATACAAAAAAAAAGTATCTTTTTGATATTCTCTCTTTGATAAGTAATAGGAAATCCTTTATATAGGCAGCAAAGCCTGACTGCAAGAATGATTTTAAAGTTATTTGAAGATGCACGTATGCATTTCAATACCAGCTTGTTATTAAGAATAATAATATGAGATATTAACATTTTCTTCTTGAATATGTATTTGTTCTTCTGATATTGAAATGCATCTGTTTAGGCACTTAATGTGACTTTGATTTGGTGAAACACATCCTTTTTTACTAAAAGTAACATGAGTTAGAAAATTGCATCTGCTTGAAGTGATCAAAGGTAAGTGTAGCAGGCATGGGAAGATGTTCGCTTAGTAAGAAAAGTCATTTTCCTGACTGTAGATTGTGAGGCAAGTAGAACAGCTCAAAAAAACACTTTTAAAGGCAGATTTTTTTTCATTTTATTTTTTAAGTGCAAGGATTTCCTCACAAGCTGACCGGTGATTTAGTATTTGATGATTGTAAGACAATATCAAGATGTCCAAGTGATAAGAGCAAGCATTTTGAATAAAGTGATGTTTATTCTCATGTGATCTCAACGTTAATGAAAGTTTTGAGTTATGTGGGCAGTAAGAGGAACTGGCTTTCTTCACTTCCGCTTGAAAGGCTAAACTCATTAATGGACTTATGGGAGTGAAGCTTGCGAGAGTAGCTCAACAGCAACTGCCTGATCAGCAGCTAGCAATTACTACACAGTTCAGCATATGCCTCAAAGGTCCTTTTCTGTCCTTTCTGACTCCCCTTTCTTCTAGAGTTCACCCATTTTGGGTGCCCCTGTACTTTTGTTGTCGACAAATTTTCCTCATTGGAAATAATTTGTGTTCTGAGGTCTAAGCCTTAGCAGACTGAAGTCTCCTATGTCCTGGAAGAGGAGCAGAGTAGGAAATGCTGCATCTTTTATCTTTCAGACATGCAGCAGGCAGTTGTAGTATATTACAATGTATAGAATAAGGACATTGCTTAGGTTTTGTTTCTAACAACATCTCATATTTGAAAGCATTTTTATCTGTCGTTTGATGTAGCATATACCACTGTATGTTGAATTTACTCTCAGCCGTCTCTGCTTCTATGATCACTGGTGTTAATCTCCTACATAGGTAAATCACAGAAGAATGGAGAACTCAGTGAATGTTTTATTTGATTGCTGTAGGTTGTATCATTTATAATCTGCTTTATTTATCATTTTTAATCAAATAAATTGAATTTAAATTCAATAGCATTTCATTCATGCATTTCCTCTATTTTCCCAGTATCTAAATCTGTTATAGCAAACTTTGAAATGGGAAAACATTTTTTTTTTGGTCATCTTTCAAATTGATTTATAAAATGCTCACATCACCATATTTTATCTTTCTTTCCTAAGAAAAAGTAATCAACCAGATTACTATTCAATGAGAATTTTTCTTAATTTATTTTTTTAAATATTATAATAATTTATATTAGCCCTGACCCCTATACAGAAAATTATGCTTTGAATAAGCCTCAGAGGAGACATGGATGATGTCATAGATAATATAAATAAATAAATCTATGATGGCTTTTTTTGTGCCTGATAATTATACGTGTATGTTGCTGTTATTTATGTTATGGTAATACCCAGAGGCTGGAGCACTAGGTATTCTACAGAACACACGGTCCTGGCTCTCTGAGACAGACTGAATTAATATTGGGTTTCAACAGGAGCTTTAAATACCTCTAGAGACTCTGCCATCGTGCTAGATCTATTCAGAACAGAAAGGCAGAGCATGGACTTAGTATAGAAATAGTTGGCAATAGTGAATACTGAAAATTCATACTTAAAATGTTTCACTTGTCTGCTTCATTTTGGTGAAATGATCTCATATCACTCAAAATGGACAGAATTGCACTAACTTTCTATGCATGCTGCAGCACTGAATACTCTTGCAAGAAAATGCATATTAAATATCTACATTTATCTGCATTTAAACAACTAGGATGACAGGTTAGTGTAGAATACCACAATTTCAGGATGTTGTGGAACCTTATTAGAGAATCAGCCATTTCAAGAAAAAGATCCAGAATCCTATTTCAAATACATTTTTCACAAAACTATGGTAAATTAAAATCCCATGTTAAGTGCAAAAGAAAAACCTTCCAAACACAAAAAACCTTTTTATGTATTTAAGATTTCATATCTCATTTTGATTCAGTTTTCTTGGATGGAAAACATTGCTCATTGTGAAATGTAGTTTCACAGAAATCATATTTCCCAATAGAAAATAATGAAACAAACATGTTGCTTTTTTACTTGAATAATCAAGAAGAGTGTTTTGAACTGACACATTAGACATTGTAGCTGGATGCTCTTGCATGGGCTCTCGCACTGTATCAGTGGGACTGGCCGTGCCCTGCGTGCTGGCTAGGGCGAGCGGAGAGCCGCTCGCTGCTGCGAGAGCCCCAGTCCACACTGAAAGCCGTTTTCCTCCACAATATCTTTATCCTTTCCATAATCTCACTTCCATTTAATCAAATGTTACAAGATTAAGTGGAACTATTATAAGGTGATTTTTTTTTTAAGTGATGCTTTTTCTTTTCTCCGGAGTGATTTATTAATTAGGTCATTAACTTTAAAAACTGCTTATGTTTAATTAAACAACTTAATGTTTTAATGATTTATAAAATGGTAATTGGCGCACTTTCAGCTTTTCACTCATTTTGATTGCCACATTAATCCTTAATATCCAAATGCAAGGAAGATAATAAATCTGCAATAAAACAGATTACAGGGAACTTCTTCCCATGTGCCAGCAGAAGACTCCCCGGTCACATGGAGCTGTGCAGCGGTAGCCAGCCCTGGAAGCCTCTCGAGGATACCCGTGTAAAACAGCAGTGCACAAACCCACCTCAGGCGTGTGCGGGTTTCATTCACGCTGTCACAAGTGACGGCAGCGTCGGCCCCTGCTTGGCGGCTCCGCACACGGGTTGCAGACAGCGCGTGATACTGAAGGAGCAAAGGATCTGCTCATGAAAAGGGCAGCGACGACAAGCTGAGAGCCAGGGACACCCATTTAGTAGGCACAGCTGACATACAAAAACTTACACAGTGACCTGAAGAAAATTATATATTGTTTAGAAATCAATATTTAGCTTTTATGAAGCTTTAAACAGCTTCTGCTTACAAGTTGTTCACACAGGTCCCCCTTTACTTATTTTATTTTTATTTTATTTATTTTTATTTCCCTTCTTTCCTGCTCATCTTCTCCACTTTTCTGTGCTTTCCCTTTTACCACATTTTAAGTCTAGCATTAGTAGTCACTGGTGGGAACATCTGGTCAGTTGGTTAAAAGCTTATCACGTTCTCCCCATGCGTATGGCCACTGAGCTTCTCAGCTGTAGATATTATTCAAAAGCCCTCACAGAATAGTTTGAAATTCATATCAAATGGCTGAGTTTGAAAGCTACTTTTGTCACACAGTGTCACTTCTCCTGTATGACTGAATTGGAACTTGACATTGGCATCCTTCATTACCTAAGTGAAACTTTCCCCTGCTTTGAGTGCCTAGAGTGAAGAGGATTTAAAAGCACTTCTCTGCAGCAGGTGGACTTTCCATAAGATGGAAGATATACTAAACAAAGCACTTTTATTAACATCTATTCATGTAAATGTCATCATATTTTCACTTAATGCTTTGATCTACTGCTTTCATTCTATATTTTGTCTTATGAATAACCATAACTATTAGTTAGCGCGGTCCCATGTTCACGCTGGTGAGAAAGCAGTGAAAGAAAGCAGGGACTGAAACCCCAGTTTAGCCTTAGAAAATAAAGGGAAAATAATTCCTGTCCAATTAAGGCTGTGCAGACTCTACCTACTTGGTTGACTTCCTCACTCAAGATCCCAATAACGTTTATTTGTCTTCCAGATGAACCTAAACACTGTAAGAAATCAGAAGATATAGTAAAATCCACTGAGCAAAAGCCTGCACTGATACGCAACTAGACTTGGTATTTCTTAAAGGCTTCTGACGTTTCAGGGAGGAGAGGTAATTTTGTCTTTTTACTTTCAAAAATATTTGCTTATTGATATTATTATCTGCTCCAATTTTGCATTTATTACAGAATTTAAGAATTGGGTCAGAGGGCACCCTACCTTCTGTGCTTCCTTAAAAAGCCTCAGTTTAATACAGAGGAGAATCGATACTTTTACATGTCCTAATTGTCAGGCTAAATAATTACATGCTAAACAATTAAATGTAGAACATTCTCAATTCACATATATTAAATATATGAGGTAATAACAGTAAAAATATCATGTTTATGTCTTTTTGTTTGAATTCTATTTCAGAGAAAAAGAAGAGCACTAACAGTTCATACCCCTGTTCTTGCTGAGTTTCTCTTCGATTGTATCGTTCTATGGAGAGTGATTGAACAAAACTTTCAAAAATATAAAAAATAAAAACCTGAGCTGGTAACTCAAGACACTAAACAACTCCGAAAATTTCAGTTTTAGTTGTTGCTCTTTCTGCTTCTGTTCTGCTTTCTGAAACTAGCCAGAATACTTTTTTTTTCTGCCAAAGTTGGACCTCATTTTACTGCATCACTGAAATGACATTTTCAGCTAAGCATGAGACATGCAAAATACCTGGCATTTGTCTGCACTGGATCGCTAGTACATGACGCTGCTACTGGCAGTAGGGAAATGCAACATCGAAACACTGGTAGAGACCCTTGTTCGTGCAGCCGTGCTGCATGCAGCATTGAAGCTCTCCTGGTTTCCTTTCTTAAAGTGTCTGGAAATAAGAAATATACGTAAACTGTGCAGGGAAGTTCTAGAGTTATACTGATCAGCTCATGTGGATGACACTCTGTCCCACTGCTCTGGAGACCTCGTGTTCAGCAGAATCAGTATCAAAATATCTCCTTTAAATTAAGTAGCACTCACTGTCCAGACCCAGACCTTCCCAGTGCTGTTTGCTGTAGTTGTTAGCAAGACCTCGGCGGTGGGGTCTGCCTTCCGCGAAGCTGGCCATCGACAGCTCCATGAACACCGGATAAATTGCTTCACTTCGGCAGCGTTGAGTTGCCTCTCAGGCAGAACTGGAAGGAGACCCTGAGGCCTTATGCCGCGGTTTTGTTCAAATGCAAAACTGACTACTTGGATCTGCAAAACCCTTCCTGTGGAGGATCCTCCCTCCCTCAAGCGCCCCCCTGCAGACCCGCTCCAGCTCGGCCGTCTTCCCTTGAGAGGCCAGAGCAGAGCTCAGCGCACACAGGCAGCTCCCCCCGGGCATCCCCGAGCAGCCCTGCAGGCCGCGGTGCCCGGGAACACTCTGCACTCCGTTCATCTCCGCCTCCTCCTCGCCCTTGCACACGGGCGGCCCCAGCGTGGAGCCCCGCGGATTCCCGCGCTGTTCTCCCGCTCGGGGCAGCGCCTTGCCAGGCCCCCGCTCGGACTCTCCTCGATACCTCACGGACCAACAAGCCCCTGCGCTCAGCCGTGGTCCCCGAGCCGGCCGCGAGGCGGGTGACCTTCCCCTCTGCGCAGAGGCCGCCGGCCGCTCGGACGTGCCCTGTTCAGCCGCTGCTTCAGGCATCCGGCTGCGGCTGAGGGTGGCGCAGGCTTCGGGCTCGGCCTCAGCGAGGGCTCCTCTTCCCTCGGCTCTGTAAGGAAGGATGAGAAACCGCCTTATGCTGCCGGGCACGTGGGTGTCCGCGCTGGCCGACGGCCTCGTTTCCAACAGCCGGGCGATTGCCATTGACCCGGGAACGCCGCAGGCTCTGTGCTCCGGGAGGAGGGCACGCCAAAGGGTGGAATTCATGTCATTCGCTATGTAAGCCATACACACGCTATGCATACGCGGGGTGCATAGTTTTAACTTAAGAAATGTTTGTGCATATAAGATGTAAAAAGTGCATTTAAATCGTTTTGTGTATCTGGTCCAGGGCTTGTATTTAGCATGGACAAACTTCTGTACAGTGCGGTTAACGAATGAAATGTTAACAGATTAAATTGTATCATAAATGTTATAATGCAACTGATATTTTTTGCTAAGAGTTAAGAATTTATATATTCTCTGCTAGTGTTTGAGCGAATCGTTAGTAGCCTGAATCCCTCCATGCACCTTTGCATCCCTTTCCGGAATGTTGGACTTTTTCCCCCTTTATAAAATTATGCAAACTCTCTTTTGGTTTCTTATTGCCATTATGACAAAGGAAAAATGTTGGTCATGCCAGATTTTTTATAGAAAGCTGTAAATTGCCAAATGCTGTGGCAGTGAAAAATTTTCTTGTTTAAAATGTGAGAACTTAGGTTTTATGCTTTTTATTTCAAAACATATCACACCTTATTTCAGATTATGGTGAGTGTCTGCAATTCTCCCTGACTTTGGAAAGGGCAGAAGATGACTGATGATACCTGTAAATTTGATTTAACAAGCTATAGTTTTGAGAGGGTATTCCTTCAACATCGCAGGTCATGATATCTTGAGATTGAAATTTGGAGCAATCTGAATTTGATGTCTTACTGTATTTTCAGTTTCAGACTTTTACCGTAATTGGACTTGGCTTTTCCCCCCCGCTGTCCCACAGTGTTTCACGCGGTGCAGAGGTTTCCTGCAGCCGAACGTGGCAGCGCTCGTGCTGCAGACGCGGCTGCGTCCCGGCGGCGGCGGCGGCGGCGGGGTCGTGCTCGAGCAGGCAGCGCCTCCCCCAGCACAGCCGAGCCGGGAGGAGGCTGCGGTGCCACGGGGCCCTCAGGGCCTGCAGAGCTCAAGCACCAGCACTGGGGTGATTTGCCTATAAATAATTGCTCGTTGGTTTCCAGTTTAATCGCTGTGGTAATCCAGTTAAATCTGTTATTGAAATACCAAAAGAAGAGTTCTTAGTTTTTCCTTTAATACCAATTATGCTTTATTTCTTTCCTCTTTTATTCCTAACAAGTTTTTGTCTGGAGTTGTCCCAAAGTTTAGCATATTGTTTGTATGAAGAGACATTTACTTTGACAGGGAAGACCAATATAACCCACATGTGTTACTTAGGGCTTAAACCTTGAGTAAAATTAGCATTCAAATGGCTGAAAGAGGCTTCTTGTTTGGCCTCTCCCTGAACAAAAGTTTCACTTGGAAACTTGTAAGGCTGCGCTACCAAAACCCTGCATGGGGCCATAAGGAATGGTGTTTGTATGTGCCTGTCTCCTGCAGCATCACGGGCATGCATCCCTGCGCTCAGCACACCCGGGAGCCATAGCTATAGAGTAGCCCTCAAAGGTTTTATTTTGTATTTTTATCTTGAGATATCTTACAAATATATTATGTAATCTTGTTATGGGTTATGATTTAGCCAGTATTTTTTATTTAATTTTCAACAAGGCAACCTATGACTGACTGTTTCTATTCTGCTGTACTTGTCCGTATTTCCTATGATAATATTCCTAAATAAATTTGATTTGAGGGCAAAGATTGCGACGCTCTTGACTATCAGTTACGAGTCTGCTCGTGTACCTGCGGGTGTGAGCGCACGTCACGCAAGCCCGAAAGAGCTTCGTTCCGTGCGTCTGGTCATCGTAACCTGTATGTAGCTAAAAGATATGCCAGTAGTTCAAACAAGCCCAACAAAGTAACAGCAAATTAAGTATTTTAACTAACTATACAGCCACTGTGTGAGAACAGTAAGAGTGTAATTAAATATTTTAACATTCTTCCATTGTGACCTAAAAAGATTTCAGTTTGTATTTTATCTATTTGCCTGAGGGGAAATTGAATCTGTTTTTAAAACAACCTTTGAAAATTACATCTTCGAAAACAAAGAGGTGGAAATATGACCAGGAATGCCGTTTAATACTTCCAGGGTATTCCAAGTGTATGGGCAGCAAATACACAGTTACCTACATAGGAGAAAAAGAGAGCTTCCATCATCAGCTACATTTAGACCATTTCCTTGGGATATAAGTTTACTTACCTGGTATTTATTACCTGAGGGGAAGAGACCACATCCCACAGCAAACATTAGAAGTTTTACAAAAAAGCAGATTTCTTAGTAGGCCCATGGAAACAACAGCTCTGCCTATTGCGGCTAAACAGAGTGGCTGGAGTTGGCATTTTTGTCTGGACTGAGGTAACTGTTAAATGTTACCTCACTGTCTGTAAGGCCTCGTCCTAACCAACTTCATCCCGATTCTGCAAGAATGACTTTCATTAGAGTAAGATTTGCAGACCTGGATCATAATACAATCAAAAGAAGCTTAAATAATGGGAAAGTACTTGCTATTTATTTAGTTTCAAATGTATTCGTCTTTTTTAGCTGATGCAACTGGCTTAGTCCAATTCAACAAGCCAGTGGATGAAATTCTCTTGCAGATGGGCCCTCAGGTTCTAAAGATTGTATATATAAGACACCGCCCAACTTCAAACCATGCTTAATTCCTCTCTTGAAGTTATACTCCCTTGCTTTGATACCTCCACCCTTCGAGAGAGAGCTGTATTTTTCTCTCCAGCTGAAAAGGAATGTTAGCCTTTATTATTAAGGGCTCTCCATTAGTTTATGCTCAGGGTATGTCACGTGTGTCAATATGGTGCACAGTGCATCTTTACTTTAGCATTCCTGCCTGAAGGAGCCCTGTGCTATTAGTCACAAGGAGGACTGGGCAAAACTGGGAGGTTTAAACTGCAGCTACAGGCAGGTCTGAGGGACGCACGTGTGTTTGCACGTAAGGAATGGGTGCAGGAGCAGGGCTACCGAGTAGGTAGTTCCAGCAAATTACAAAGTAAAAATGGCACGAGCAATTTAAATATTATTTATAATTGACCTTCATGCCTGTTTTTAATATTCAATCTGCTGAACGTTTTTAAAAAAAGGCAATTAAAAGACCCATATAATGTTAAAACCCTTGATAAATGTAATAAACACATGACATATTCAAAAGAGAGAATCTATGTCCCATTAGGAGAGAAAAAGAAAGATGAGAGCAACATATGGCAGTATAATTAGCATGATTAGGGAAGCACATCAACAGAATTTATGCTGCAGGGAAAATGTAATAAGAAACCAACACACTTTCCTCACTGCCTTGAAAACTGCAAATATCGTGCTCTGAAAAGGAGAAGCCGTAGAAAGGCTCTCTGGCATTTAAAGCTGTAACTTGTGTTCTTCTGTCTTTATTAAAGAGGCATACGGCCATCTGCAAACCATTTATTTTTTGCAGCGTTCACATTGTCCCGTTGCTTTGATTAATCAGCAGCAATATTACACCTCAGCTGCCTTTCAGAAAGATGCTATTTTGGAAACCTAATTAATACTCCTTCCGCAGTGAGCGTGAGGTGTTCGTTAGTGCCGGATACTGAGTCCTTATTTGTTTCTCATTAAGTGGAGAGCCTTGCTGCTCAATGCCAACGTTTTCCTTCTGCCTTTTGGAACAGCGTTTGGGCGGCCTCCCCTCCCCTCTGCGCCGCCCGCCCGGCTCCGGCGGAGCCAGCGACACCGGTGCCGGGTCCTGCAGCGCCCCTGGGCCCCGCGCGGGGCTCTGTGACGACAGACCGTGTGGAGCGAATGCTCCCGCCAGGCTCGGAGCAGTTGGGCCGCACTGAAAAGCCAGATTGAGAAACTCGGCAGTGCAATTGATCTCCAGCTTACCACTAAGGGTCAGTATACACTAAGCAAATGAGACATCATAAATGTGAGACATAATGTGCTTGGTTTAACAGTGGTGCTGTGAAAGGAAGAACAACCCTCTCTCCAGACCCTGGAAACCTATAGCAGGAACAGCCCTGCTGTTAACACTGAGCGGGTATAAATTCAGTCAGACAACTTTGCTGTGTGCAGACTGAGGCGTCACCGGGAGCCTAGGAAGGAGCACCCCGATTTCTTGAGATTTGCCTGCCGTGCCGGCACGACCTCCCTGGAGGGGAAAGGTGCAAGCACAGCAAAGCACAAGGGGCACTGGGTGCTTATTTTGCTGTCAAGCATAACGCCCTACAGGAAGAGGTCAAATTAACTGCCTGTGTGGGGAACCAGGACACCCCAGAAGCCCTCCTTGCAGCTCAAGGAAAGAGAAGAGCTGCTGCAGAAGAAGAAAGGAAGAATCCCTTTAAATGCAGCAGGGTTCAAGGCCTGCCCTGCTGCGCCGCCTTGGGCACCTCGGGAATAAGAAGCCCTATGAAAAGCCCATCTTTCCGACAGAGGAGAAGTGATGAAGCAAGAAATTCAACAACTGGTAGCAGGATGGCACAAGGTTCCCTGCTATACACCATGATTTCCCAGAAGAAAGCTTACTGCTGGCCAAAACCTGTGGCCAAAATTCCTCTGGCTTGAGTGGAAATGATGCTTTAGGAAGGCCGTTTTAGTCTTGGCCCTTACTTCAACTCTATTTAAGCATTGTCTGTTTCTGCACCTGGAGAGTAACCAAGTCATATCATCCCGTAAGTCAAGCAGGAGAGTTGGTTTCCAAGCACTCTATTTGCACAAGAGCTCAGTAAATTTCTCTAAAGGGAAGAGCTTATCATAAAATAACAGGTGTCACATCAGAAAATAGCAAGGCTGCAAAAATATAGCAAAAATAATAATAACTTTAAACTACTTCACATTCACATGTTAAGGGGTACTGTAAAGAGATCAGTCCAAAGAGGCAGTGCTCTTGAGTCTTGTGTGGGAGCTCATTCTGCAAGAAACATTTCCTGCAGCACATGCAGAAAGCGAGGAAAACAGCAGACGCAGAGCACACGAGGGCAGTAGAGTTAAGAACACTTAAGGAAAAAAAAATCCAAAATCAGAGCTGGCATTAAAAAAGGAACTGTTGATTACTCACCTGCCTTTTCCTTGTTTTCTTTTTCCACCTTTCCACCTTCCTTCGAAATGTCATGAGCCCGTTCATGGAAAAAGTACTAATTCTGTCCATCTTTAAAGATCTTCTCTAAACCTGTGCGAAATCCCTAGCAAGAAGCAGAGTTTTTATTTGAGAAAGTAGCCCTAAGCTGAAGGAGCCGTTTCACCTGGACGTTCCTCTGCACAAAACCACTGCGCCGCATACAACACGTGTCTAAATGAACATCGTATTTATTTCATAGCCTTTACGTTGGTTTTATTTACAGTAGGTCGTAGCATACAGCTCACGCTCGGCAGTTAAGCTCTGGCAGTACCGCTGTCAGGTCACTAACACGTTTGCAAGTTACACTTTTAGGTCATACAAAATGGAAGAAAAAACGACTTTAAAATAACTGCTTTATCTCCGGGGCGAGGGAGTCACAGGACAGGTTTGCAGAGGGCTGAAAACCCGGCGACGGCGCCGTGCGGCCGCGCGGTGCCGCTCAGTGGCCCCAGTCCTCCTCTCTTTCACTGACGCCCTCGTCCTCCTCCGGGAAGGCGGAATCGTTCTGGCTTTTCAGGTGCTTAATCCCTGCAAGGAGAAAACTCAGAGTTAGGTTTTGTCTTTCCAGCCTAGGACTTTCCCTGTCTCAGACTCAGTGCAAGCAAAGAGGCATCAGCCCAGGCCCAGCCTCGAGCTGAGCTCTGCCTTGGGGTGAGAGCGGCGCCCAAGCGCTCCACGAGTTCAAGGAGGCAGGGCCAAACGACAAGGACGTGGAGGAAAGAGACCCAAGAGCAAGGATTACTGCTGTCAGAAGATCTAAACCAGTAAACACACAACACTGCCTTCCTTTGGGGCCCCTGGGTTTTGGCAGTCCTAAGCTCTAGCCAAAGATGTCTCCTTCCATGAAAACACCACCCTGAAATCAATTTCTGCTATTACTGTCATAACACCCCCAGTGCAAGTGTGCCCTGTGATACTCAACCCATTTCAGCTCATTTTTGCTTTACGCAGAGTATTTAAAAATTCTTGTTTCCAATTAAGTATCTACAATAAGTAAAGAAATACTTTGGCTGCTCAGCTACTACGCAGTGGGATTATTTAGCAGCCCCTATTAGTAAGGCAAACACTTTTAATGCAATTTTACCTAACTGGAGGTTAATGGGTATTCATTTCAAAATGAAATTATGTTTGTAGTGCAAGCTCATCTCCTGTGGTCTAGCGCTGGTCCTATAGGGCCGTGTCTTATGCATTTACAATACCTGTCTAACATATATTATGTAGCAGTTCAGACAGGAACTATTAGGAGCCAGAATACATTATTTTCTAGGGTTGACTTTAGAATATGAGACAGGAGTAATCAGAGACAGAAATAAGGGTACAGCATATACAATAAGTATGAAGGCGTTTCATAAAACAATGTTTTTGGTAAGGACTTCTGGTTATGTATGTGGCCAATTGCAATTTTCAGTGTGACAATTTTAGTAAACTGAGAGTAATGTCATCAGTGTGTATCACCCATTAATTCTTACACAGCTGGCAACTATCAGTCTTATTTAATGATTTTTCACAAGCTCTGTCTTACAGCCTGCCTTCACCTCTGCCGGTAATTTACTATTGCAGCATCACTTCTTAGAAGTAAAGATCCGTAGGATTTCCTGCACAGACCTATCGATGCACGGGACTCAATGTCATTATTTATAAACCTCAAAATGTTGCACTTCAGTTTGCCAGAACTAACCAGCTCCGTATCTGGTATTTCAACCAGACAATAAAAGGCACAACTAGAGTTGACAGCAGGAAACAACCCTATTGCCTAGACTCAACTAGACAATAAAACAAGTCAGCATGGATTGGTCTACAGGTAAAGAAGCTCCTGGCAATAAGATAGGAAGACAGAAAAGAAAGACGGCTTTTCTCAAGCTATTCTGTGTATGAGTAATAAAAGAAATAATGCAGTAAATCATAGCAGTCACACTTGTAGGTTACAAAGCCTATCTAGTCCCACAGCACTGCAGTAAACTGCAGTAGCTACCCTGAAAGGACACGATATCTTCAAGCTAATACCTTGGCACCTTTGTACCAATACCCGGCAGTGCACTGGCACATTTATCCACAGTCCCCTGAGCTAAGACAGTCTAAGAGACGAGGACATTGCACTGGCTTCAAGTGCCGCCCCGGCGGGGCTGGTTAAGCTGCTTGGACCGACGCGAAAACACGGATAAGCCAGGAAAAAGGGAGAGCTGTGCTTACAGGAAGAGCTTTTCTAAGCAGCTGAAGCAGTGTCACGGAGCTGGCACCCTTCACATCCATTATGTTTGTTTAGGAATCTCACCTAAAGCTTTTTGTAGTTGTAGTCTGGCTAGAGCTTGGGCGAAGACATTATTACTTGGGTTACCCAAACCATTTCTGTTACTGCTGACACAGAGGAGTGTTAATTAAGTAGAAAGGGAAATGTATTTTTAAACTTTGCAGGCCGCGTGCACATTACACTGCTCTCCTAAGCCAGGGGCGCTCAGCACACTAGTTGGGCTCTGCCGCTGTCCTTCAGTGCAGCAGTACCTGACCCTGAGCAGCAAACACAGCCTCTGAGGTCTTACTTGTTAAACAAAAAAAAAAAGAAAAACAAACAAACAAAAAAGAATGACCATCTTGCTCCTTTTTTCCACACAAAAGCTGGGCCTGTCCTAACACCATCTTTTCAGTTCTTGCTCCCTTTTTGCTCTCCTTTTTTCACTCCAAACACCAGAGCTGTTTTTTTTCTCAGAAGGTTCATGTTTCACCGCAGGTAATTTAATCCAATTAATGCTGATGAAGAAACCCTTAATGCCAAGCCATATTCAGCAGCCATGCACTAATACACTTTGAACTGGTAATGCCTTTTAGATGAAGTCACTGCCTCAAAGCATATTTCTAGATTACTTATAAATTATAAGTTCAAATGGGACAGTTTTGCAGTCACATAATAAAATTTATGCTGTTTAATCAACAGCTTTTTTCAACCCATCTGACAAAAACACCAGATTAGAAGGCTAAGCAGTGTCACAAGATATGAAATAACCAAATGTTCCTGAATTAAATCTCTCTTGAAATTAAAAAAAAAATCTGTGATGGATTAAAGTAATTAAGTCGGTTCCCCACCTTATTTAACACTCTTTCCTTCTCCCTGCTTCGTTGCCCAAGGAATGACGCTGACATTTACCAAACTCTGGTGAGGAGTCTGCTTGGTAATTTGAATTCCCTGAAGTTTGCAGGGTTATTTAGTCTTATGATTTGGAACCGAGCCTCTCTCTATCAAAGAAACATTTCCATTTTTTCAAAACCCATGGAAGCCCAAGCTGAGCTTTGGCTTCTTGTTCTGCTAGAAAAAAAAAATAGCTGTTCAAAATCACTGAAATCTATTGAAAGTCATTTCAAATCCATATACATCACATTCATTCTCTTTCTATATGCATTCAACATTTTGACATATGAAATGTGTCCGTTGTCCTGTGTTTTATATATTGCACTTGTTCATTGTCAGGTGCAGGCAAAGTGTGCTGCTGTACTTATTTAAGCATAAGACACATATCTTGTCTTCTCCCTGCCCCATTTGGTGAGGATTTCACATAGGAAGCTGTCATTATTGCACATGGGAACACTCAGTGCTTAGTCCCATACATTCTCTGGTAAAACACACGCTGGATACTTTGATTTTGTGATGAAAATTTCTCTGAGCAAACAATTGATTTTTTTGTCCCTATTGTATAAAATTTTTGTCTTAACTAACTGAAATATAGAAAAAGATGCATTCCAGGTAAAGGTAGGACAGTAAATCAAAAAGGAAAGTGCTTATTTGCAAAATGCCTATTCTGAGACTTCTGTTGTTCCTCCTTCACATCAATGACCTGCCATCTCTCTCCACAAGCTATATAATCAGTTCCTGAAACTTTCAATCCATTTTCACTTAAGTGCCTGGTTTAGACAACCTTCCTTGCAGAAAAGTCAGAATCAGCATGTGAGAAGGTATTAGTATCTTCTCAAATCACGATCACTCGTTGTGTCCCCAGCTGCTGCTCCTTCTGCTTTGCAGCTCGCTGAAGGTGATGCTCACTGTCACCACGTGGCTTCATAATTTCTCCTGACTGCATCCCCCGCTTCCTTTGAGCAGGTTTCCCCTGGGCGCCGACTGAAAGCAATTCTGGCTGCAGTGCCAAATGCTCCAGCTCCAGCTCCACCTCTGCCCTTGACGCTCCTTTGTCCTGGTTCCTACGCTGCCCTTTTCCCTTGCGCCCCTCTCCCTCTCTCCTGCTGCTTGCTGCGAGGGTGATTGATAGCAAATAATAAGAAAAGATAAGGTCCTTTAAGAAGCCTCTCAAGGAAAGAGCCATCTCTTTCTATGCAAATTAGAGCCTGCAGAGGCCTAATCTGTTATCCCACCATCGTCAAACTCAAACCCTGGATCTCTCCTCCTGTCTGAGATGCTTTCCTTGATCACTTGCTGTGGGTAATACCATCGCGCTTTCTGTCCTTCAGGCCTACACACTTTCCATTCCCCTGCAGATGCCACATTCCATTTTCTTGGGCATTTTTATTACTTAATGCTTCCAATACAGTCTTTAGAATTTTTCCAGCAAAATAGTCACGCAGACTCTCCTCATTCTTGGTCTTCCTTGCTGCTGTGTTTTTGTCTCTGAACATTATGAACACTGCCCTGCTCCTGCATTCACAAACCTGTAGCTAAGATCATCCAGATAAATTTCCGTGACTATTTCCTAGGTCACCGCTGAGCAAGCTGCTCCTCCGTCCTTTGCTTCCCTCCCAAACATTTCAGGTTCATGGTGTTTATCCTTGCTTTCAAGGCAAACTACATCTCTGTCCACATCATCATCACCACCTGCTGTCACCTCAAATGAGGGCACGGCATGGTTTTGCTGCTCCCTTTCCTGGGCTTTTAAGAGAACATTGTCATCCTTTCTCCCATGGTCGCTCCAATATCCTCCCCACACCTCTGTGTTATGGGACTTAGAGAAGTGCAGCCCCTGGGCCCCAGCTGCCGCGTTGCAGTGCCCAGGCTCACGCAGGGGCAGCCCCGGCACCCTCGTCCTTCCGCATGTCCCACGGCAGCCGCTCGCTGAGGGAGGTCCCAAGGGCAGCAGAAAGTCATCCGTGAGATGACAGCAAAAGCACAGACCCAGACCTCCACAACCCATGGCAATCCGCACTCGCCGTGCGTGCAAGTCAGGAGGCAGCTAAAATGGGAAGGAAGAAATAAAAGGAGATGGACATAGAAAATTCTGCTTTATGTATGTGAACAGTTTGCTCCACACAGTGCCTGGCAGCTCTCCAAAAAGTTAAGCTCTTCTTTGTCTAGGAAGTCTGAAAAGCACTGCTCTGAGGAACCAGCTCTAAACCACACGTGTGCCTGTGAACTCCCATTTACCAAGTTTTCATGGCAAAGTGAAACTAATCTCTCTGAACTCCACAAGCAACATGCAAAAGTGCATCCTCAGCCCTGTGAAGCAAGGAGCCAGATGAACATAGCCAGGTTACTTACAGATCTCACCATTTCACAGGCTGCGGCCCCTGCTCCAGATGTCAGTGAGACTTTCGCTGAGTTTTCAAGGAGGAAGGATCAGGTTCTGTAAGTGATTGTAACTTCCAGGTATATTGAAAAAAAGTATTTTCAAATAACTACTGTTCCCTTACAATGAGACTATGTAAAATACTATAAATTAATGTTGCATTGGAATTTAAAGTTACAAGTATGAGATAAACAGATCGACTCATAAGCTTTGCATACAAGGTCTTGTCAAACTCCTGTTTCCTTTGCCCAAGGAAATACAAATCCAAGAGATCACTCAGTGCCTTAGAGCTAATTGACTCTTCAAAGATTAGCATATACTTTATGTCTTAAAAGTCCAACATAAAGAGGATTTGAGGCACCAATGTGGCATTAAAATGATGCTGAGGTTTTAGTGAGCTATAAATCAGCAAAACTGTGTCCTTGTTATCAATATCAAAGCTGAGGCTGAAGAGCAGATCTCTCAGGTGTCGCATATGACCATAAGACCGAGATAATATTCCGTCGTGCAGTTTTCCGTAGCATGTTGCTCTTTCAGAAGAGGAGCTAAAGCAGAACAAATGATCTGAACTACTGGCAAATCTGCCGTGCTTATGCAGGTCGTAGCTGGGGTAAGCCAAATCATTGGCATGTCCAGCAGGTCACTATAACCTCAGAAATGGTTGAGAAGGATCATTCAGACACCAAGCAATAATGATTGACTAATTTCTAAATAATTTTCTAAAAACAAGGACTGACTATTTTCTAAACGCTTAATGGTTGGCTTCTCTTAGCTAAGTCTTCTCTTGGCTCCAGATATGCAACACTCAGTCCTCACACTAGGCCTTTTAAATGACAAATTTTAAGACTTAGGCTTCTTTCTCTGTGGTCAAAAGACCCAGTGTTCATAATGAATACTGTATGACAGCAGCAAAATTCATGTTACAAAGGTTTGGCTGCTTTCCATTTTGTGCTCTCACACAGCACTTCCCATTCTGTTTTTCCCTCCTTACATTCAAAAGTTGCTTAAATCAGCACTAGCGCTGTATGCGTAGCACGAAGGATCCACGTCAACACAAAATGCTTTTGTTACTCCTCGGCAGATCGCACGGCGAGAGACTGGAGACAGAGGTCGGTGTAGCGGGTAGCAAAGGGAAAGCATCTCTCGCTTGGCCGCGTCCAGAGGAGTAAGCAGCACAGCTTGCAGTGCTCTAGGCAACCTCTGCTCACGTGCAAACATCTCCTTTTGCTGATTCCCTGATTCCCTTACTAGCCCTCAGATCGCCAATGTCACCCAAAGTCAGCCAGCCCTAAAACTTCCAATGAAAAGCAGAAGCCCTTGCAGCCAGCGGGAGTTTCAGCTTGCGACCGTCTGGGCTTGACTTGTCCTTCGAAAGCCAGGAGGCATTTCTCAGCTGAGGCTGTGGAGGAGGGTGCTCGGTCAAACACCTCAACAGCATCTCCACGTGCAAAGCACGCAGAGATGACCTGAGCATCAGCAGTGAAGCCTGACACCGCTGCCAGGCTCTGCTTTTGCACCTCTGCAGTGTGCTGCTGTGGCTGGGAAAGCTCTAGTCTAGAAGCCAGATATTTTGGAGGCAGGTTGTACTGGGTGGTGTGCTTATCCTCTGGAATTGCTAAAAACTCCCTTTTAACAGTAGCACATTTCACAACCATTTGAGTGTCTCTCTCACAATACATTAAAAACACAGTATTGGTAGAATCACTCCCTTGCGTCAAAGGATTAAAGTAATTCCATCAAAGAAAGGACTACGTATTCAAACCCGGGTCAGCTGCTCTGTATAACAGAAGCCAAAAAAACGGACTGTTGTTACCAAAATACATAGGAGAACTCACTGTCCTGAGAGGTTTATGAGAAACATTTTCTGAGTGTGACTTCTTTAACTTCTTTATTAAAGCACCACACACTTTCTCAAGCAATTTCTGTCATCCTGATAAGTTACCACTTGATCCTGGAGACTACCTGGAGAAAAGATCAAATAGTCTCAGACCCAACTAACATCCTCCGAAATGTCCTGAGAATGGTGGCAACCAAGAGCAGTCTCTATTGTCATTTGGCTCTGCCAGTCCCTAACAGGAAGTCTCAGCTCTGCTCTCCTGGCCATATTCTTGTCTTTACCTTTTCTCACGAAGCCTCGAAAAGCAGCTTTCCTAGAAACCACTCTGGAGGCTGCACAAACATGGGTGCAAAGGAGAGGAGGAAGCTTGCTAAAGGAATTTACTTAAGCAATTAACTTGCAGGCAGAATGCAGTATGAAAGGAGCTGAACTCTGGGCATCTCAGCTGTCTGGTTGTTGGGCTGCAGCCTACAGGCAGGTGGTAATTATGGTTGACATGATATTAAAAACTACACTGTGACATTATCAGCGCAGGGTTTCTACTATAGATTTTTTTGAGCCATATGTTTTAATTTCAGATTAAATAGGAGTCTAGAATGTAAAAAAAAATCCCCAAATGTCTCATGTTTGTCTGATTTTTTTTCCAGATAAAGGTCATGCTTTCATTCAAATGTTTTCTATTTTTGCTGTTGCTTTTGTGCACATTATTTCTTTCCATGGCCTTGGTCAGACACATCACCAGATTTGTTAGTGGTCGGTCTAAATCTTCTGTTGAACACTCAGTGGGGCCTCTGATTTTCTGAGAGCAGCTGAAGTCATTCGCCCGAAATGGTACTTTTTAAATGAAGATAGGAGCACAATCTTTGCTGGTCGGCCAAAAATCCAACACTGTTTTTCTCTTCCATACTTCCATGTGCTGCCTGGCTTTCACTTTTAATTAATCCAGTCTGTTTGGTTTCTGCCAGAAGCCTATAAGCTTCTCTGTTAATTTGCAGATGTATCCCCTACTGAGTTACAATTATAATCATCATTGTGATCCTTCTTGCGATGACAAAGGAGATGGGATTTTGGCATCAGCATAGCCTGACATCAGTAATTTCATAAAAGTTGGAAGGAGCTCTTCTTTTCTTTCTTTTTATATTATTTTATAAATACCTTCAAAATTACAAGAACATTGTAATGATTAAACAAGTGACTGGTAGGTCAGTATTTACATTAAATTATCCTCAACACAGTTGCTTTATGGATGATATATGTAGTAGGCAATTACTGTGGGCCGTATAGTAGGCAATTACCACTTTCTTTACCTTACAGATCATGCGAGACAGCTGGGATCCGTTGCAGAGGACTAAGGCTGAGTATTTCCCCTCTTCCCTCTGTAGATGGCATTTTACATTAACCAAAGCAAATGTAATGAGCTGAGTTACCAATCTGCTTAGCTCCCTGGGAGCACCAGGGCATCTCTGCAAGACCAGAGTCCGTCCCTCCTCTGGTTTGATTAACATCCCGTGGTGCTAGAGAGCGTTTTCTCCTGTTAGGAAGCACAGAGGTTGGAAAGGACCAAGAGGCGACCGGTGAGGATCCCTCACAAGACCCACAACGTGCTAAACTGGCGAGAAGGCAAGCAGGCTCCCAACCTGCTAAATGAGGTGGCTCTCTCCTGCATATTGCTTAATTGCAAACAGCTCTGTCCCAAACTGTTCAAGCAGGGCTTTCTTTTTCTGAAAATATGGAAATTCAGCAAAAGCAAAGTCCTATTGCAGGTTGCAGAGCAGTGCTGGGTCAATGTGCGCTGATCCTTTGGGAGAGGAGGAAGCAGAGCACTGTACGAGTGAGAGCTGTGTGCTGACTCCTTCAGCAATATCTTCATTTTGGAACTTTTCTTTTCTCCCACTTGAGTCATTAAACTTATCTGACAGCTGAAAACCTACCAAATTATTATACTTAAGGGTCCTTTGGATTGCTGGCAAATTAAAAAAAATCAGTTATTCAACATCAAATGCAGTCACCACAAACTATTTGCATTACAGTAGCTGCAACTGGTCTCACTTTGCAGTTGCCATGGGCAGCAAAACATTGGGGGCAAAATCTTTAGCGGCTCTTTATTGTGTGAGCGACTGGAGCTTGCGGGAGACCTACATCTTCTGGCTTGCCTAAGGCATCAAAATACCCCAGAGCCAACATTCAGCCCGAGCAGAATGTAATTACAGCCCGAGCTGGCACTCACAGTAATAGTCAGAGGCTCAAAACAAGTACTGCTCTCCATTTTTCTGGAAAGAGCAAACAGGAATCTAGGACAAAGAATATCAGTTTTCTTCTCAGAAAATATAGACAAAGTACAGGAGAAGTAGACGAAGCTCTCAAGGTTTAGCCACACTCAGATAGTGTCACCTGTAAAAACGGGTGTTAACACTATTCTTGCTTTTCCTCTTGCCAAGAACGAGCGTGAGGAAAAAGACTGTAACTGTGCCAGGATTTGGGAAAATCCAGGAGCTGAAATTTGATTATAATCTGATATATTTTAGTTGTGAATTATGAAACATGGGCAAGTTTTAGTATTTATCTCCTCCTTTCTTTCCTCTTTCCCAGAATTTTTAGCTGGTTTTGTTAGGAATAAATAAATAAATAAATAAATAAATAAATAAATAGAGGCATGCAGTAATTCACCAAAAATACATCTAAAGTATCGCCAGGGGGAGCTTTAATGCCAAAAATCCCACTGACATTTATTTATTCAGCTTTACTAGCTATTGTGAGGAGGTTGAGAAGATTGCTGAGTTTACATTATTTCTATTCATCTTAGAAAGACAAAAAAAAATGTTACCTGGCTTTGGACAGGCAACTGCTTGCTCTTGCAGAACCCATTTCATTCAGGCCCTCTCCTAGAGCGGGATTTTCTAGGGCTAAGGCATTTTCATTGCCTCCAGCTCATCTCCTTTCGACCAACCTCATCCTCTCAACCACGAGATCTCAGACTGGACTTGGCTCCAGCTGCAGCTGAGCAGAAGCACTTGGGCTCCCTACACGTTACCCGCTAGGTTTGCTGGAGGCAAACCTGTCACTTGGGAAGCCACAGCTGCAGCCCAAGCACGTGGGCTGCACGGTGCCCCAGCATGGTGCCCCAGGACCCACCAAGCACGTGTACATGTTTCCATCTTGCTGCATGCCCCACACACAGTAGAGGTGTTTTAGGCTGAGATGACATATAACAAATATTTTATTTTTTTCCTGCTTCTGATCACTCAGAGCCTGCTGATGATCTTCACTGGTTATAAAAGCCACGTGGAATAACATTGGTGTATGAGTTGGAAGAAAGCTGAAAAAAAAAAGCTGAAAAATACTTTAACCAGTTCAAGAAAACTTAGCAGCTAAATTAGATCCTATTTTTTTTGAACAGCTTCCTTCTGGCCCATGCATCTCACAGAAGAACGCATCCCTTTTCAGATCCATGTGCTCTCTGCAGTATTTCCTGTGTTTTTCTGGTCACATTCACACGCATAAGTGCATGCGAGTTTCCAGTCCTAGCGCTGGTCCTGGAAGGATGTGGTTGAAATCCTCAGCCCGCTCATGTGCTTGTCTCTGTGCCAAGGCTCTGGTGGATGGTTTTGGGAACTCTGTGTTCCTGCTAAACTGGGCAGTGTTGCATCCCAAGGGGTGAAAGACGGGAGAAATTAGGAAGGGGAGGAGAGCCACACGGAAGAGCTTTTGCTCTTCCATAAATTCAGAGTAATAGGCATGCACTTCCAAAGGAGCAAAGCCCTAGTCACACAAGGAGATAGCATCCCCGCCACAGGAAACCCAGCACATGGTCCCCATGCACGAAGCTGCCCCATGGCCTTATCTCGGTGCGGCGCGAGAAACAAGAAGCGCATTGCACAGAGACAGAGACAGCACGAAGCCGCCACGCCGTGTGGGCGCTTACTGGGGTCAGAGTGAAACCAGACGGCAGAAGGCAGAGTAAGGGACCTCGACCTGCTGTTCCTGCAGGCAGAGCCCGCGGCAGGAGCCGCTCTCCAGGATCTGCTCGAGCCTGTGGGGGAGCTGTGCCTTCTCGCGTGCTCTTGTGGCCAAATAGCAAAGCCGGTCTTAAAACTTCTCCAGAATCACTGCGGTTTTCAAAACTTTCATACTGTACAAAATCCAGTATCATTGGGCATTCCTGCCATTTTTTTTTTTTTTGTGCTGTTTTTTGACAGCTTTATTTCTAGGGGAGGAGATTTTTATAAATGAAATCAAACTACTTAGAGAGAAGCCATGTGCAGACACAGAGGAACTGTGGGAGTGCCATTAGACACAACACGGGGAAGGATTTTCCTTTAGGAGGCTAACTAAAGGAGGTGTGAGCTCTCATGCCTTGAAGAATCCTACTTATCAGTGCTTCTATACTTGTCTTGTGCCTGCACCCTTGTACTCAAGGTTTCCTTGTCTCCATACACTTCCCACCTCCATGCAGCGTCCCACCTTGTGTCCAGCTTTGGAGAAGCCGAGGAGGGGTCACCCGCTGTTCGGGATGCTAATGGGAGCAGGCAGAGCCCGCAGCCCCTCTCGTCCAGGCCCATCTTTGGTCCTGCAGCTTGGGAGCAGTCCCAGGATTTTAAAAGAAGAACAAAGGGACAAGTATGTATTGTAGCGGGGCTCGCCGGAGCCGCTCTGCGTCACGTGAGCTGGCTGTTAACCTTCAACCCAGAGCGCACGGCTGCCGCCAGGAAATAAAATGCAATTCCCTGCCAAGCAGCCGGCTTTGCAAGAACGCTGCTCTTCTTATACAGAAATATTATCTTTTCTTCAAAAGCTATTTCAATTCAGAGCACCACATTGCCAAAATCTTTGGAATTTCACTATAAATATATCTTCTGACATAAAGTAACCAGAACAGCACATGTTGCCCTTCCTGGGCTTTCTACTTTGTATTTTAAAATAAGAACAAAGTCTCCCACACTCTCTTTCTGTAATATTTTAAGCTGTTATCTCTGAAGACAGTGACTTTTTAATGTTGTCTGTTACTACTTAGAGGCGATTAATGATGTTTACATTGTTTTAAATTAAGTATTACAGTGCTCAATAGTATTACTTTCAAGTCATAAGTGTTGTTCCACAGATGAACATTGCGAGATTATCCCTTCATCGTAAAAGTAAAGTTATACCCTCAAAAGAGGCCAATTTAACGATCATTGCTTGAAAAACAGAGCTATCAGATATGTGCATTTTATGCTGAACTGCATGAAGTCAGTGGAAATATTCCCCCGGCCTCCAGGCTATATGGAAGACACACACCGAGCGCGCGGGACGTGTGTTGACCCTCGCGCCATCCCTCTCCTTGCGGGCCAGGCGACAGCGGCGCGCAGCAAGTTGTAGCACCAACATCCCGGGTTTGCCGCGCAGCAGATGTCAAACTGAATCTCCGCCGAACACCTCGGCCTCTCCAAAGATAACGTATTTCCAGCAGCCAAGGCCGGAGCCGTTTGGACGTGGGAGCCGCCAGCTGCGCGGAATGAACCGTGCTGGAGGTGCCAGCGCCAGCAGTGACAGGAGCGGAGCGGCGGCCGCCAAGAGCTGGTGGCGGCGGCAGCCCCGCGCATCCCGCTCACCACGGCAGCGAGCACTAATTAATTTAGCTCAAATTATTTTTTTCATTGTATCTACTGTCGTCGTATTCCCATACAAGTCTGGGAAAAGAGAGACTCAGGAAGAGAGAAGCAGCACTGAGAAGGAGCTTCTTGAAAGGGGAAAACATCCAGGCATATTTTGTCTCTTCCTACACTAGTAAATATATGAACTTTGGGAATACAAGATCTATAACTCATTCCAATATATCACTGCAACCCAGGCAGGAAATTTGCCCAAGGCCGTGCTGTATTAAGCGGTGCGACTGCACCGAGGTGCAGCCTGGCCAAGATGCAGGTAAGGACAGTGCACAAAGGAAACCAAAGCTGCACCAGTGCCTGGACTAGGCAAAAGAACAAACGAAGTGATAAGTACTGCAACAGCAAAATTCCTTGCTATTACCCTGGTGTATTGCACCAGTGCTAGAAGCTGTTTACAGGGTGCATGCTGGGCTAACGAGGAAGCACAAAAAATGATGCTTAAGACCTACAAACTTCACTCCTCTGCTGCTGGAAGTGAGTTTAGCCAGAGATTTTTGTTCCGTGAGGCTTCCCGTGGGGTCTGGAAGCAGCGCTCGCCACGCTGACAGCAATCCTCTGCGTCTCCAGGCTCCTCTGTGTTCCTTGTTAACCTTCAGTCACAAAGTAATGAGATGCATCAGACATCATCAAGCTGGCCTAAGGGGTTACAAATCTGGATCAGGGCCACATACTGTACTAATTGCTTCTAATAAATTACATATTTCAGGAGGGACATCATGATTTTAATCATTTATTCTGCATGTTGTTTCCTTTGGAGAGAAGAACAAGCAAGGTCTAAATAAGCCCAGCATCTGAGATTCATGGCAGAAGCTAGAAAGAGCTCATTTAATATCAGCCATCATTGTAAATACTAGAATTATGCATGTATCAAATCCCTAGGTACGAATACTTTGGGAACAGCCAGTGAGCCCTGTTTGCTTTAATGAGGCGAACCAAAATAATGTCTTTGCATGTCTCTCAGATTTATAGCAACTCAGATTTAATCCCATTTCAAATGTTGTAGCTCGGGTCTAGCTGAAATAAAAGTCATTGTTTCTATGCAAAGAAAAATACATTAGGAGGAGAATTTAAAGGATGTATTCTCCCAAAGGCTTCAGCGTGACTATCAGGACTTTCATTGCTTTGAATCTGAGCAGACACGCAACACAGAGAGGGAAAAGCGGAATGAAATCCACCTTTCACCTCTACGGGGAAAAACTTTAATTATGAGTTGATGGCAGCTAATTGCACAGGTGGTTCAGTGAACACAGGAAGCTGCACGAGCTTCCCTTAAAGCCCGCTGAAATTAGCAGGGATCATTATGCTGAGCTCCACGGCCTCTTGATGGGGAGAGTGAAGGTTTCCTATTCCCCTGACATCCAGCACTCCCTCAGAGCCCTTTGGAATTGCACTTCCTCCACGATGGGAGACCTTGGGGGGATTTAAATAGCGGTTGGTATTAATAGCAGGACCTGGTAGGTAAAGCGGAGACTTGGAAGCTCTAGGGAGAAATGCAGGTTTGTGAACAACTCTCTTTCCCGTTACTTTAGTCCGTGCTTCCTTTCAATGAAGAGCTTATATACAAAAAAAAAAAAAAAAAAAAAAAGGGTTATCGAGGTAATAGGAAGTCAGTTTTGACGCAGAGCGTGGCTTGAGGGTGGAGAGCTGCACTGGTAGCTGTGAGATTCAAAAATGCTCTTTGAATTTTGGATTGGCAACGAGGTGCTGAGGCAGCACCGTCACCGGGGTGTGGTCCTGGGCAGCACCATGGACCAGGAGTGTGAGGATGTGTTCAAGGGTGCTGTTTATGGATGGGCGGGCATACTTGCTAAAACACCTCCTCTTCTACTTGGATGCATTGGGAAACGACCCAAGGATTCCTCTTTTTTTTTTTTTTCCTACCAAAATAGAAGCCAACAGGAAGGAGAGGCCTCAAGCAGTAAGAAATGACTGGAAAAGATTGTGCCAGGTAAAACTGGTGATCCATCTAACTGAGAAACCTTCCTCTGGTGGTCTTTATGGTATTCTTTGTAGAGAAGGGCAAAAAAACCCTCTGCACATGGTGAAGGAGAGCTTAAAATGGAAGGAGAAGATGGTGGGGGTTCAAGCTTAGTGCCTAAGTGCATTAGCAGTTAGAGAAGGACAAGGATTTCCAATTCAGAGAAAGCCCAAGAGTAAGACAAGAGGGAAAGGAAACAGTCAAGAGAGGCAGAGCTGATGAAACCATAGAACAAAGGAAAATTAATGGATTTTCAAGCACATGGGATAAACTTTTCCTTGATGTAAACCAGTGTTAGCGTATTAAAGGCAAGGGGATATTTAGGCTTAAAGTTTAGCCTATTACATTTGAGTAGGCCTGAATTACAGAAAGCAATTTTAGCCTTCCTAACTTTCAGTACTTTTCTTAATTATAATAACTAGTCAGAGATAAGAGGTATTAAAATACTGAAAGACAACGTGACGAGAGGTTAACCATAAAATCCTGCAAATATTAAGGATTGATTTAATGCCAAATTACTACAATAACAGCACAGAATAAGCAAACATTAGTGAAGCAGTCTTAGCAAAAGAAATATAAAGAAAAAAAAAGTCTTTGCCATCCATTAGGTATGGTAATATAACACTAGGAAGGACAGTGTGCTGCACTGTTATCTGGTTTGCTGTGTGATTCGCTCTGCAGATTACCACTTAGATCAATAGCTCTCACATTGATTTTTCCAGCTTGCTGTATTCCAGTAAAAAGCCCGGAGCGCGGCGATGAGTCAGCTCTCTGCGCCGTCCGCAGGGACGCCAGGGCATTTTTACGTCGGAAAATAAACGCAGGAGCTAAAGCACCACAAATATTCGGAGAGGAACCTGCCTGCTGCCCCGTAGCACGGCCCTGGCTTTACAGACACGCCAGCACCTGGGTGCCCAGCGCCAGGCACTGCACTCACTGCTCGGATTAAACAGCAATTACAAACTACTAAAACACCAAAGCCAAGTAACAAATGGAAATGCCTGTTGCTCTTTTCTACCAGGAGCAATTTTTTGAGGCATGGGGACAAGAATCGAGATTTATCATCTCATTTTCACGTGTAAGAGGATGGATACATTCTAGGTCATCATTAATTAATAACAGCCCCAGAGGTTGTGGAGGAGCCGTGGAGGATTTGGAGGATGTTCAGCCTCCAAAACCTTATTTTTTCTGTATTGAGAACTATTTTTCTGAGAATGCTGAAGGAGAAG
Organism: Crypturellus tataupa; assembly: GCA_034781795.1. Classification (NCBI taxonomy): domain Eukaryota; kingdom Metazoa; phylum Chordata; class Aves; order Tinamiformes; family Tinamidae; genus Crypturellus; species Crypturellus tataupa. Next base: position 1,952,851 of record JAWLRI010000251.1, read on the forward strand.
CTGAGTCTGCAGGAAATTATCATATGCAAAACTCTGGAAATATTTTGTAATTAGGAATCCTGTTTTTTTCTGAAAATATTGCTAAATATTGCTATCTTCAACAGCTAGAAAATTTCAATTATTTAAATCACTACAGAGTTTTTACAAAATTTTACATGAACGCTTTCATAGCACATACTATTTCTGATTGCTACCTACCTCTTTTCTTCTTAGTCTTTTAGTCTAAGCAAAATAAGTTTCATGTTTTAATAACAGTAAAGAGCAAGGAATGGTAAATTTTCTATTCTAGGCTGTTTTAAAATAGGAAGGATGGTATTTTTGATGGTCACAGTATGGTAAATTTGGAGCAATCCTGCCTGTTTACAGGAAGGGTTATCAGCTTCCAGGTTCCCACCTCTGTATCTAGGAGAACTGCATATTTTAGGGTGTTCAGGGAAATAGGAGGGGCTTTTTGTGCAAGCTTTGTCCTGTTTCCAAGGTATTGCAGGTTAGCCATGTGCTATCTTGGACCACATACTCTTTCCTTCCAGAAAGTCCACTCATCGGGAAGCAAGTTGAAGCAGAAATGAGCTATCCCAGTTGCTTCTCAAACCTCAGCAGGATTTTAATGTCTTTAGCCCTTGAGAGCAAAGACACTGTCTGCTTGCACAGAGCTCTTCACCTACACAGTACTGAGTTTATGCTTATATACACAGAGAATAACACATTAGTGAGACTGGTAGATATAACTGCTCCTCATGCAGAGCTTTTGCCTTTTGCATATTACTATAATTGACTATAACAACACGAGTTCTCATACCTAGTAAGCAGCTCTAGCCCATTTTGATAAACAGATAGAAAGTCCTCCAAGGTGCATGAGTGATGTTAGGACTGGTTATTATGGTACCTACCGACAGTGTGGGTGTTTTGTGCAACAAACCAGATGTTCTACCTTTTCCCCAGGTAATAAATCGTGGTTAGCAGAAGGAATAGACACTGAGGGTATTCATTACCTGGCTAGACAGTGTTTGGACTGAAGACCACTTCAATCTGAAGGCAGATAAATCGCTACTGATCCTGCTTGCCTGCAAAAGTGATCAAACCAAACTCTGCCCAGAGCCATTTAAGTCGGGAGGCCTAAATGCAGCCATGCTGATCACAGCTAAAACTCCTGCTGCTTTTCGGCTCATTGCGAAAAGCACTTAAGCCCTCTGAAGATTTACCAAGATTTCTCATTTCCTCTTGTCTTCGCAAAGAAAGGCTTTGTGCTTCCTACGATCAGACGCTCTGACCGCAGCTTGGCCACCCTCCTCCTCGCAGCCGCTCGGAGGGTGAGGCAGGGCGAACAGGAGGGATTTAAGTAAGAAACGGAAGGTCATACGGGGCAAAACCTGCTAAAACACCCATTCAGGGAGTTCTGCTCAGAGTCTGATATGAAATTACGTTAAGTCACATTGATAATGGCATCAAGAAATTGCAAAAAAATGGGTTTATTTTTTAATGCCCCTTCTGCAAGGCTGTGAGGCAAATAATGAAGGCAGAGAACGGGCGCTGCCCTGCGCCTTGCTGCCCGCGAGCCCGCGCGCTGCCCGGCCGTCCCCGTGGGGCGCGAGCGGGAGGTACCTTTGATGGCGGGCGGCGTGTACACGCTCTGCTTCCTCTGCTTCGGGGAGGCGCTCTGCGACTGCGGGGAAACACACAGTGAGACGGCAGCAGCACCAGGCTCGCCCGCAGCCCGGCACCGGTGCGCCTGGCAGGGCTCTGCCGCCTGTCCCCAGACAGCGTGCCCTGCGAAGGCTGGCTGCCCTTGCAAACACGTGTCTCATATTCGAGATGCCCATGAGTGCCTGCAAAAATGTAACCCTAACGCCTTATCCCATCATAAGGGATGGAATGATGTCATTTATAAATAAAACATTGTCTTATTTTAAAAGGGAAAGCTATTTATAACCACTGTGTGATAGGTCATTGATCCTTACCCCTTTTTTTGTCTGTATTCAAATCCAAATTTGAAGCAATCAATACTGCCTACTGCTATTTAAAGCTGTGCCTGCTTCTCTAAGCAATCAGTGAAGGAGAAGGTAGTCAGGGCAATGCAAGTAGAGATCAGAAAAGCAGGTTAGAAAATCTAACTTTTAACTACCCTGCAAAGGGTAGCAATCTGCTATGTGTGTGGCAAATGGGTGCAAAAGAGCCTGCAATGGCTTTGCAGAGCATCAGTAAACTCAAACCTGGGCAATGCTGGGTGAGGTGACCTCTCTGGTTTGCCATGTCACCAAAGTGTGGAAATGATGGCCCTGAAGAGCTGTGTTACTGAAGACGGCATGACAATGTAAGCAAAAACATAAACTGGGATGAACAAGTACATTTAAAAGGGGTTTTAACAATAAATGCATTATATTATATATTATGCACTATATTATGTTTCACTTACTTCTCCTTGTGAGATGTTTGTTCTCTTCTCATCTTTTTCTAAAAGAGGAAAAGATACGGATAGAGAAAAGTTAGTACAAGAGGGTTTCTCTCAGTGCTAAGTATTGCAACTCTGTCCTGAACTCTGCAGCGCTGCTGAAAATAAGAAATTGCTCTGCTGGTTTACAGGTTTTCTTTCTCTTTTGTACTTAGAAAACCTGAGGCCTTGTTCTTCCTAAGCCTTTATACCTAACTCCCATTCTGCGCTTAATCAATTTGTGCATAAAATGAAATTGTTTTTCAAGTGTTTCATTGATGTAGTTAATGGTCAGAAACTATTAGTCTCCTGATGATGGTTTCTCAAATATTTGACAAAGATCATGCGGGATCTTTGATACAAAGTAGTTTGGAGCTCTGAAAAAAAAATTGTTACTAAAAATAGAGACATCCTTCCCTCATTATACCAGGACCCTTTCTAAAATTTTCCACTTGCTGATATCCATGTGCAATTTCCACTGATGTCTGACCAATCTCTAAATCTAGCTTTGAAGGAAAACCTACTCATATAATTTCTTTACCACTATATCTGTGCACCTTCAGAGGCATCAAAATGACTAATACTCTTAAAAATGTAGATCAAAAGAGATCTGATTAATAAAGCACAGTCCAACAAATACAGAATTAGGGAAGACAATCACAAGGCCTGTTCCTGCCATTGAAATTTGTATGAACTTTTGTAGATGACTCACCGCTTCCTTGACTTCCCTACCTGTAAATAAATATCGCAGTACCTATTATTTTTGTAAATCACTCTGGGGTATGAAGACATGATGAGTATAAATGTGTAACCATTTATAAACTTGAGAGATATTGACTTCAAAGATTCCATTTTTAAGATTTTTTTTTAGCTCAACATTCTGGATTTAGTTTGGAGGCTGAAATTTGAATAAATCCCAGACTTTCAACAACGTAAAGTTATGTCCCCTTTCCTCCCCAAACCCTAAACTTGCCCAGATCCAAAGTATTTTTGGTAAACCCAAGGGAGGCTTGGATAAGGAACAAAAACAGAAAATCAGCAGTTTTGTTAAGTTCCTGTTTTCAGTTCTGAGCAATGCACAACTCTAACATTTTGGGCTTGTGCTTTTAGAGTTTTCAGGAGGACGACACCAAACCTACCACAAATGTGCCCTTTCCAACCTCTCCTCTCCCCAGTAGCCCTTTCAAGACAGGCACCTTTGTGTACAGGAATTGGTCTTGTACGGAGTTACAATGATCATTCATATCCTTAAGGCAAACAGTGCCAATGAACAACATCACAGCAATAAGAAAGTATAAGAATGACTTACACATTCGCATAAACAAAACAGTTTTCATTAAAGAGAGAAATGACTCTAGAGGTTCAAAGGAGACAAGCTTGAGACAGCAGATAGGAAAAGTTTTGAATGAATAGTGCAAAGAAATGAAAGGCAGAGATGGTTAGTGGTGTAATATGGTCAATGACACATTGCAATCCCATTGCAATCTTTTTGCTAGAAAAGACTCACTATCTGTGCTATCACTATATACGCTAGTACTACAATAGGTTATTTCTGGCATCAAATAACTACATGTAGAAAACCTGTGAGAAGACAAAAGTTATAAAAAGCCTAGAAGGTACAAGGAAAGAAAGAACATTATCTGTTAGCTAATGCAAATCAGACATATCCACACGAGCGAAGCCAAACAAGCCACAGGCTTCCCAGTCTTAAATCAAATCCATTGATAACAAGAAGCTCAATTTCTCTACTGAACTCTCAACACAAATGCTTCTTGAGAGAGACAGGTCAGGAAATGATCTGAAACCCAATCACAAGTTCTTGGCTCTCAGAAGAGAATGAACTCCCTGGTTTCTCAGCGTCCTTCAGATCTCACTAACTAACCATTTCAGGATTAGAGCCTTAGGCTTTGGTCTTTATCCAGCACAAAATCCTCCTCGCTTTCAGGGAAACCTGCATCCAGCTCTACTGCTGAAATATGGAGGGAGACACACCAAGGGGTTAGCCTTCTGCAAGCTCTCCTGTATGTTTATTAGCAGAGCCACTCACTCAGACTGACATAACACACTGAGCAACTCCAAAGGTGTCATCACATAAAACGTCATATCCATATCCATCAGAAACCTCCAAGCCTAAGGAGGCCAGTCCCTGCTTGACACTGATGATTGATTTTCTGAGAACCTCCATTATGGTTCAAACAGCATGACCGTGCTGGGGGAAGCCTTATGGTCATTTTAGGATGAGATTAAAATTCATCTGCCTCTCTTCTCCCGACGGATAACGTTAATGTACTTGGAGCAACTACACAGGGCAAGAGGTGACATATTTTAAAGGACTTGGCCTCTGATGTCACCCAGGGGCGCTACAGCGGAGCCACCCTGCAAAAGCTTATCTCATCCAGCTAAGTGCCCTGCTTTCTTTCCCCTTGGCAAGAGCAAAGAGCCCTTCTGTAGGATTTCAGTGAGGCCCTGCAGGAAAAGAACAGAACAGGTCACAGAGGGCAGCTTTTACAGTGAAGAAACCCAGTAAGTGGCTAGTATAATTGCTGGAGAAAGCTTTATGTGGAGAGTTTGGAATTTTCCTTAGGAAAACAAGGTTGAAAAGTTTCAGATAAATATCACAGAGGGCCAAAAGGGCTCTGGATTAGGTAATTTTTTGTCATAGTGTCTAAATTTTCCCTTAAAAATAATGATTGCCATATGCTGTAATTGCTCAGATTATAGACATAATCCATGAGCTATACTCATATAATATTTACATTAAAAAATGACTTAATGGCTTGTTTAATGATTTAATGGCCTGAATCTCAGAGAAATGACTCTGAACAAAACTAAGGGCCACAATGTCACTGTTGGCCTGGAGCCATTTTATAATCCTGGCCTGAGACACTATATAAACAGTGCCACTGGAGAGAGCAAAGCAGATGAAACAGAAGCCAGGAGCCAGCTTGTCACGCGAGGATTGTGCTTGCAATGCTGCCAACGTTAACGTCAAGCTACAAAGACACCAGAAGATGCCAGTGCTATGGAACAGTCCAACCGGTTTTGTTTTATTCATTTGCATGAAATGCCTCCATGGGGAAACACTATTATGTCAGCGAGCAAAAGTTTGCGTCCTGAAAAATACGAAAGAAATGGGTCAAATGCTGGCATCTGATTAATACGATTGATGGCAATATATATCTTTGTAGGTCAGAAAAGGAGACTTTAATGTTACTGTCTTTGTCTCTACCAAAGACAAGTTCATGACTTATATGACTTACAAATTGACAGGCATAAAATTATTTTCTTTTTTTTTTCTGTTATCAAAACTATTCTTTTCTTTCCAGAAAACAAAGTAAGATCAAAATGTGTTTTATGCTCTGCCTTTGGCAAAATCACAGCTATGCTTCACCAGAGGAGCTATCATCCCATATCACTTTACTAAACCACAGAGGTAAGAAATGGAAAAGAAATCCAATGAGACAAGCGTACGAAATGCTCATCTAGGTAATTATTTGACTTTTGCTTGCTGGCTTTTATTTGCCTGTATCTATCTATAAAAGTTGACTGTTGGTATAGATGTAATTACATTTAATTACTAAAAAATATCCTGGTAAGCCCTGCCGGCATGAGTACATGCTTGTGAAAATCCTCACATTGAAAAAATCTCCTCATTAAATTGCAGTTTTCCAGCTGCTGTGGTAAACGTAGCTAGAGGGCCTTTCCCCCCCCTCAGTCAAGTGCTGACAAGAGACTATATATGTTATGGTTCTGCTGCATTTCACACCCTAATCGGCAACTAAATTACTGCCTGGTCCTTCAGGGAACACTAATACCAAGGTCTGGAGAGGAAATAATGATAAAAACGTTGAGAAGAGAGGAGTTTGCTAGATACACAAGCATTTCCATGCTTATTCTACAAGGTGCTTTCGGCTAAGACAAGCAGTGTGCTAGAGAAACTGAGCTACCTTGACAGGGCCTTCATTGCTAGTTCTGTTTCTTGGCTCAGAATCAAATGTGGAGAGGAGGGCTTGGTTACGTTAAGTATTTATACGGTAATAACAACATGAGTTGGCCGAGAGGACACTAAAGGACCCAGCAGCAGAACCCAAGGACAGGGACGAGTCGCGGGTGCCACGCGGACGGAGCGGGGCTCCTGCCAGGCCGGAGGGCCTCGCGGCACCGCGGCCTTCGCCACAGCTTTTCACAAACAGAATGCAACTGCCTTGAAGAGCTAAAACAAAGTAACTTCAGATGAAATTACACTGGGGCCTTTTGTCACTGATTTGTACTATTTCTTTCCCTAAAAAAATGGAGCTCTGTTCTGCAGAATTCTCTTCCTACTCAGTAGGATTCTTTTGACTCATGTTAATTCGCCTCTGTGCACAGCATTAGAGAGCTGGATTTATGGTCATCCTATAAAATAATAGTCCTCTACAGCACTGTTTTTGAATGCATACGTGTGTGTGTGTATAACTCTTCAGAAGATTCTTCTCTTGGTGTATGGTTGGCATAGTCCAGGCACCAAGTCAGAAGACATTGATTTCTATTCAGTTCTGGCAGTTGCACCGTGCAAAAGAGAGGAGGCAGAGCGGCAAATTCAGTGCCACGACCGTGACTGCCGGGGAGGGCCAGGGCGCGACGCTGCTCTGCACTTGGCCGACCAAGGCAAGAGCTCCCGGCTCCTAGGCAGGGTGGCCTTGTGCTTCCTTAGGGCAAATCCTTGCTAACGGTGCTGAAAGTCAGCTTGTAAATGCAGTGTTCCTCCCAACACAGCAACGTCTCTTCCAAACACCATCTCCACCTCTGAGAACTGCACAGGCAGCATCGAAGGACGCTTGGAAAATTGCACGTCCATCGGCGTATGAAATAAAACCATCTTCCCTAAATTACACAGATCATTCTTTCCCTAAAACATACAGTCTGAGATGACGATTTTGTTTGGAGGAAACCGGAGACACTGCAGACCTCAAATGTGAATCTAAATGTATTCGTTTACATCATACCAATTGCAGAAGGCAATGATAGTGCCTGAGTCACCGCCTCGCTATTCCAGCTTCATGCCAGCCTAACTCATGGAAATCAGTTAGTTTTGCTGGCACGGAATATAACAGTGATGAATCAGGTCTGCAGCCTTGCCACAGAGCAGTCACAGCTTATTATAACAAGCACAAAAAAAATCAACAATCCTTCTCCTAAACTTTTTGTTGTCATCTTCTTATTCTCTCCTTCTTAAACTATTACACAGAAATTATAAGTATTTCTCATTAATCAAACACAACTACTCAAAATACACACTGGAGTATTCTGGATAAGAATTTAAGCTTAATTCTGTATTCTCCATGATGGCTGATCGGTTCTTTCTGCTTCCTGGCATGCTGTGAGCACACTGGAGGCAAAACACGCCGTCACGTAGGGAAGGAAGCCGTGTAGCGGCAGCACGGCGTGCGCATGTACGCATGGATGTGCAGGGAAGGGCACACGTGCATCCCGCGTGCCCCGCGGCCCTGCAGATGGGCAGCAGGAGCCGAGCGGCTCCTATTGCCACCTGCCCGGGCAGGTCGGGCTCTGCCCTCCCGAGGGAGGGAGATGCCCCATCCCTCGCCCGGGACAGACGGCCGGGGCTGAAACCCCAGGCGACCTCAAGGCCCCACTGCAGCCACGTCCAGGGCTGCACAGTCCTCCCATCCTTGAGCCCTTCCTTAAATTCTTTGGGGCATAAGACTCTCCTCTTGGGTACGACACTGTGTTTCAATGGCAGCACTGAGGAGTGGTGGAGCACACAACATGTCTCTGCCCAAAAATGCAGGAAAAAAAGGAAGAGAGAAAAGAGCCATTCTAAGAGTTCTTAGGGGTTCTGGCAAAGCAGCCCCTCATCAGTCATATGGGGACAATTACAGACTTGGCAATTCCTCTCAGACAAAGAACCCAACTCGGGGAGAAATCCTGCCTTAAAATAAATCTTCTGTTCAAATAACTGATGCATACACTGGCTTTAAATCACAATATAAACAATGCTAGGTTTGAATTTAAGTCTTTTCATTGCTATCTAAGCCCCATGAGCTCCTTTTTGGTGCAGTAAACAGAAATGGCTTTCAGCTGACTAACGCAGCCCCAGGATGAGGCGAAAGGGTTTTTTTGGGTGGGCTCTCAGCTGGCACGTAGGCCAAACACAACATAAATGCCTGACTGGCTGTGATAAGCCACCGAAGATAAGGAAGTCAATAGAATGTCAGGAATGATTTTGAGATAAACTTATTTTTACGTAATTTGCAGCCGAGTGGTGATTAGTTCAGCAAATTATAGAGAGGGGAACCCAGCAGCAAGACCACAAGGTGTCACTGTGTACAGAAATTCCCATTCCTCTTTGAGAGTCTTCAGAGCTCGACTGGATCTGCTCACTCCAAAGGAATATCAGTTGAGTGGAATTCCATTCCATTCCATTCTGAGCACAATAAAGTTGAGTTTAGTTATGAAGGCTTATTAAATGGCCACAGACAGCAGGTGTGTGCATCAAACCCACCCTGATAATCCCCAAAGAGTGGGATACTTCAGCGCCCTGCTTAACATCAGCTTTTGGGAATGCACTCTGCTCCAAACAACACAACTCCAACACAGAAGTTCACATCTACTGAGGGTGCTCAGGGGAGCTAGTGTAGCAAATATAAGGTCTACGGCAGCAAAACAGATCAGACCAAGCAGAATTTGTGAGGAAAGTGAAGAGTCATTTTACCACTGGATTTACTAGGCCATAAACAAAAAGATATTTAGTCATTGACTTCAAAGTCAAGATCTCATCCAAGATATAGAGCTCAAGTGTAGAAGAAAAGTGGAGGGCAAAAAGCCAAAAGCCCAGCAAAGAGTAGAAGACAAGACTTGAACTACCTTCTCATTTAAAGAGCTAGTCCTGGAGTTACTGCAACTGGGAAAAACTTTCAGTCATATGTAGACCGAGTTCTTAGTCTGAACTAAGAGTTATTGCCTAAATCAAAAAATATGACTGTCACATTAATGTTCATTGCAGTTTTGAAGATCCAGGTAAATTCTTTCAGCTAAAACATAAATAAGATGATAAACTGAAGAAATGCAATGCTGAATTTAAAATGTTTGGCCTCTTGGTCTATCTTTTGATTGCAAACTCAAGTTTCAAAAATGTGAAAAGTAAAGTCTTAAAAGATGCATATGATTGTCCGTATGTGCCTTTACGGATATGCATTTGGGAGGATTTTCCTTCAGCCAGCTCCTGTACCTGTAGACTGAAACATCAATAAGAAAAGGTTTGCTACTTCTTGGAGTAATTTAAAAAAAAAAAAACAGGGAGTATTTGATAATCTGGAGTGAGTGTCCTGCAGCTCCAGGGTAGAAAATCATTATGACAGATGAAGAAACCTGATAGGCAGCACTGCAGATCGTGCCTGGCCCTGCTGGGCTTCAAAGGGAAGTACAAAGAGACCTTGGAGAAGGAGAGACTGTCACTGAGATATGGAACAACGCAAAGGATGCAGACTGGAAAAATCAACCTAAAGCACAGCACGGTGTCTCCAAACTTACCTGATGATGCAGAAGGAGCCCTTACCTATCTGTAAGGTTATACTGACACAGGGTCTCCTCTGACACAAAAGCAGACGTCAATAAAGATTACATCTCTGCTGCATGGGATGAGGGTGATTTCCACACTGAGAACATAACCTCACCTAGCCTGAAAAATAACAGTAAAAGAAAAGGCATGAAGGAAAAAGGAAAGAAAGTAGAAGAAAACATAAAAAGTAAAGATTTTTGAAAGGTAGAGGAGGGCCTCCTGTTGAGTGAAGGCCAGAGGATATTCAGTGAAATAGGCTCAAAGAGCAGAAGCTTCTTGGTGAAATCAGTGGGGTCAAGCCAAGTGTACTGCCCAACTATTAAGTATTTGCAAATGGCTACTGTCCAAACTGCATTCTCAAAACTGCCCAAGTAGCTTGCAATCCACTTGTCCATGGACTGCAAAAGTCAGAGCAATGCATCAGGTTCTGCAAGGATGTAAGATGTTCACTGAATACAAAAAGAAGCTAAATACCTTGAGGAAACAATTCCCTGAACTGTGAATTCATCAATAATAACAAATAACATTATTAAAGGGTTACCTTCCAGCTGCGGGCCTGCTTCATGCTTAAGCTATGTTTAAATGGCATGATGAAGAAATGGAGTTCTAGATGCAACTGAGGCAAGGATGAGAAGAAAAATCCATGGTCATTGGAAATATAACACTAACTGGTGTCCTAATATACATTTGAGCCATTCCCTAATAGCTTCATACACAGGAATCACTTGTTAGGAAAAATAGCTCTGACTTGACCGACTGATGGCAATCTTTGTAGTGGAGCTACAGCTGCAATAACTATCAGTGTGAGCCATTTCATTCTTCATTGGGAGCTGCAAGAGTATTCTGAGCTCTAAAATAAAAAACAGCGGCAGCAGCCAAAAGTAGAAAAGTCAAACATTTCTTAGTATGCTATAGCTCATGGAGCCATAAAAGAAAAGAAATTTATTGTAGCTGAGCAGTTGTGTATTGTATATTCTGGAAAGAGACATTTGCCATGGGAGAAGAAAACAAATAGAAAACAATAAAATTCTCCCTTAGCCAGTGATTCAGGCTTTGATGATTATTGCTGCCTGTGCAGTTTCTTCCCTTTGAAATACTACCTCAAGGATTTCAGTAAGAATGCATTTTAGGGCTAGCTTTTGCCAGCTACTCTCTCCTCCCTAGTTTGAACACATTACAAAGCTCTTCACATCCCTGCATCGGTTTATGCACAAGTCAAGTGAGCTGTTAATAACAGCCCTTCTGGGGTTTCAGAGTCCTTTCTACAAAAAGAAGATACAAATACAGGTTACACAAATTCATTGCTTGGTCTTATGTCTGGAAGCTTTCAAAAGTCAAGAACACAAGGCTCCCTAATCTCATTCTCACTGTGAACATGGCCAGACAGGATGGAAACGAGAAGGTAATAATTTGTTAACCAAGACTGTGATAGCCTGTAGGACAGCCTGTAATGTTTTTCTGATTTTCTACTAACTTCACTAAATAAAGACAGAGGTGCCCCTGTGTTTTGTTTATGCATCTCCATTGGTACTAGCACAGTCAGAAACACAGCACTGTAATTCATAGGAAATGAACCATCCCATACTCTCTTACAGGATGTGCTATACATGTTAAGGTGTAACTCATACACTAGCGTCATCATTTTAGGAGTCCTGACAGCACATCTCTGAACAGTTACAGCCCTTCTGCCAACCGAGAGTAGGACTTGAGGTTTCCCTAAATCAGAAAACCTGCTGGAGCACAACTCTTAAAGAGGAAGTTGACATGCGGGAGGTTTTTTCCTTTTCCTTCCTAACGGGCAGGAGTGAGCTCATCAAAACAAATCCTTTCCAAAGAGAAAGTTTATGAAATCACACTTAGCAATATAGGCACACGGAGACCAGCTGGTCCTGAAGTTAAGATGCTGGGTGTGATAAGGAGAAGGGGGCTCCCCTAGGTGTGGGGACTTCCTAGGAGAAATGGTGGCTTGGAGGGCAGGTGGTGCTTGGTGGCTGTCAGAGGGCAGGCGGGGAAGGCTCCTCCTGCGCATTAAGCTGCTGCCAGAGAACAGCTGGGCCAGGGAAACTTTAGAAAGACTTAGCAGAAATGTTAACACCGAAAGCCTCCCTCTTCTCGGAGCAGCAGAGACTTAGCGCTGAAATATCTGAACTGCGCATTGCCCGCACAGCAGGATAAGCATCCTGTAGGATGTACTGCAGGATGCCATGGGGCTTAGGCCGTCATTAGACTTCCCATCTGGCTCAATCAAGCTCATCGCCCACTCTGCGTGACCCTCCCCTGCTTATGCTGCTGGATCGAGGAGGGGAAAAGCGTGCTGATCCAGTGGACACACAGCTTTTTTCTCCCCAGAATGGCTCTGATCACTGCAAAGAGAGATTTGGCTGGTGCTGCTGACCCCGTGTGCCCCAGCTCTGGCTGCAGCAAGGGTTACACATCCTCTGTGCCTGACTTCAAGTGTATTTTCACATGCAGCTTCTACATAGGAAGAGTTAAATTTTGTCCCTGGGAACTCAATAAATGAGGAACTCAATAAATCCTGATTGATGCTGAGAATGCAACACCCTCTGAATGCAATGAGGTTAGTGCTAAAAGCCGAATTCTCCCTCATCTGTCAGCATTATCTGTTTATCCCGCACACGTCACAGTGGTAAATGAATGTGGTATTAAACAGTAAATATGAGAGGTGAGATAAATCCTGGTTTTGCAGGGACTCTCTGGTTTTGTTTTTTCCCCTCCTCAGCAAGGCTGAAATGGATTATTAGTAGATTTTAGTTTATTACCTTGTTTATGTAAAAAGTAATGCACCAATATTATCACATTATTGAAGCATAATTTCAGCATGAACTTAAGCAAAACAATTTGACATTTTTATTTAGAACACTTTCTCTGACTATGTTCATATGGAACTATCAGCTATTATTTTAAGTTACTTCATTTTAAAATGTCTCTAAATACTTTGCCAGTAAAAAAACCTCTCAAAATATAAACTTTTTTTTTAGGCTATACTGTATCTAATTTGAACTATTCTGATCTGAAAATTTATAATACCATCAAGCCAAAAATCTGTATACTCGGGTATATAGCGTAAGTACTCTTTGACTATAAGTAGTAGTTAATTGCAGCAAGGCATCTCATTTTTTAAACAGAAAACTCACAATCTAGCGAGAACACTCACCAGAAACAAACTGTACACAGTATATAATTATTTGGCTTGGTGCAAATCTGTTAGGGTACCTCTTGCAAAATATTAAGTCTTATGAGGGTAATAAAGTCAGAAGCTGTCAAGCTAACTTTTTTCCTTGCCAACGTTACGTAGTACCCTGCTATTTCCTACCCACAGGGATAGACCTCTTTGTCATGCTAGCAAGCAGCCAGATGATAACAGAAGTAAATAGTTCAAAGCCTTATCTGACACTCAACAACCAAGCAGCTGGAGATCTGCAACGTGAAGCCATATATATAAAAATGATTTACAAATAATCTCCCAGGATGGAAGAAGGCTTTCTATAGTGCTTTTGTGTAAGGAATGAGGAAAACAGATAAAGAGTACAAGGTCCGATTCTAAAAATATCATCTCCTTTACTTTCAGATAGCTCCATGGATATTGAACGCTAACAGCAGGCAGGCAGCTCATGATGTCGCGATGTGCCTGAGCTGCTCAGCTGCCCTCACAAGAAGTGGATACATTTACCTGTCTGAGGCCAAAATGAGAGAAATGGATAAACTCTGACAAACCGGGAGAAAGTGAGATGTTTTGGCTCCTTGTCCCCCTCTCGGATCTGGGTCAGAAACCTGAGTCCGGGCTGTCAACGCTCAGGCTCTGCCGCGTGGGTCGGCGCTTCTCACGCACCGCAGCCCGCGCGGACCGTGCTGCATCACACTCGTGCCCCTGAGCCCTGCGAGAGCCTCCTCCACCTGCCTTTGCTGTGTGTTTACCCGCTTCGGCCAAGGAGACTGCAGGCAGGCAAAGAAACCAAACTTATATACGAATTACATAGCATGTGGCATGTGCCTATGGCATCTTGATTGAAAAGATGGCATCTTAACAAAAATTCCTGAAAAGGGACACTAATTGTTAGTGCTAATATAAATTCTGAATGACAAAGCTTCTTGTGAAATTCACTGTTTCTGTCATGTTTTTAGAACATACGTGTTTCAGGGGGAGAGGTGAGGAAGAAGAAAAGAGGTCGAGTCCTCAGGATACCGACACATACTTAGCTAAATATCTCTACTTTTCCCTCATTTAGAGCATCACCTGATTGACTGAAAGGGCCAGTTCAAATTTGTTTTTTCAGCTGAACATCAAAGTGAAGCTTTGGACAGCACTATCTACTTAAATAAATTACCTGAAGCTACCAGAAACTTCTGGCTCTTTTCCAGCTTCAAACCACGTGGCTCACCGGGGCACTATATGAAACAGTGGGTAGGAGTGTGTTTTACACAATGACTAAAATGTTTCCCGTGAATGTTTATATTGTGGACTAACACATTTCCTGAGCTGAAAGAACAGCATAAATGCATTGGATCTTATCTCAGTTTCTGAGAAAGATAAGTAAAACACAAGGTAGAAATGAGGATGAAAGCTAGGTTGATTAGAAGCAGTACAGTCACTCAATTAGCCACTGGGCAAATACATTTAACCAAAATCTGCCTATTTTCCAACAGTGAGGAGAAGAAAAGTAACCAAAGCAGTGAGCTTGATTTGTAAGGTAGCCTGGCCCAGATGTCCAGTCACAGCTTCTTAGCGCTGAAACACATTTCAAACATCCAGCACTGCTGCTTTGACACTGCTTTTAATCTTACTCCCACTGAACACATCTTCCACCACACAAAGTATCAAGGTCTGGGTCCCACTGGGCTAAGCAGCAAGGCCACCACAGAAGCCCAAACACAGCCCACTTGAAATCTACTTCTAAAGGGCGGAGGATATTTACAATTCCTTCTGCAAGATCTTACTAACCCGTCTGCCTGCTGGATCTCAGAAGCATCTGGATGCCTTTGTGATAAGCACTAATCCAGGCACTGAGCAGATGAGAACCCAGCCCTGGGGCGCGCTGCCTCCAGGGCCCCGCGCAGCGCCGGGCAGCTCTCCTCGCGGCGGCGGCTGTGACATATAAAACCCTCACCCGCTCATGAAACCCGAACGTGCTTCCCGCGCACGCAGTACGGGAGCGCCTGCGTTTGAGGGATGCTAGGCAGGAGGAAAGATTTTTTCTTTAAAAGAAAAAAAAAAAGTTTCATTGCTTCTGTTTGGAACCTGTGAGCTGTCGCCTCTGGGCTGCAGTAAAAACAGCTCAGACAGTTTCCTGTCTTTTTATTATTATTATTATGTTCCAGAGCTTTTCTTTTTATTTTCAAGGGTTGCATCACGGCATCTCTATGTGTCAGGGAATTATGCTGTGGCTTGCCCCAGGGATTTCTGTGATCCCAATCTGCCGAGTTACTTCAAAGTAACCTGAACACAGGACCCTTCTAGTGCCGTTTATGTGGACAAGAAAAAAGGATGCAGTTTGCCACCCAACATTTCCAGTTGCGTGTATGGCCTCGAGCAACATTTGTTATATGTATTTTGCTATCCCATTGCATCAGCTGTCGCTTTTAGGGGGTGCAGACCTACCCCTGCCCGTGGTGCTTGCTGCGCTGCCCGCGCTCCGCTCACCTCCTGCACGCGCGGAGCAGCGCGGTGCGGCGTGCGGGCCTCCCTCCGCAGCGCCCTCGAGGGATGGAAGCAGCCAGGGGCCCTGGCGGCTCAGCGTAAAGGAAAGCCAAGGCGTTGGATAAAAAAAAAGTAAATACAGTCAATGACAGTTTTTATTGATGAACTGCCTCTCTGAATACTTTATTACCGTAGTAGAAGCCTAGGTTTTCAATTGAAACCAGCTGTTACTGGCTTACTCTCTGTTTCCTGAACCAAGGCAAGCAGCACGGCCTAAGGAGCCAGGATCTCGTGCTTCTGAAAAACAGATCTGTTTTCATGAGCCGTGAGGCCAATCATTCTCTGCTGATTCAGGTTTCAGGGAAACCTCAGTCTGAGAGAGGATTGCCGGGAGGTTCTACCAGTACCCGTGAACACCCGCCTCCTACCCCATAGGTGTTCTGCGATGTTGTGTCTTGGGAGGAAAAGAAGGGCAAGCACGCGCTATAGAAGAAATACACCCATTTACTTAGAAGTAGAATCTAACTAATATTAGTCACAAACATTAGTGTTGCATGGAGGATGTGGCATTCTTTCCCCCTCAAGGAAATGCTTGTGGTACAGTTTCCTTCATCAGAAAAACATGGCTAAACATGGCAATGAGTTTCGTCGCGCAGCAGAAGTGTGGGAGCACCGAGGACCAAGTCAGCATTAAAAAATGTTGATTTACTCTGGGTTGCCACGGGATTGCTGCAGGTGTGAGGACAACTGTCCTCCCACCACCTATCCAGCTGTGTTGCTTGCTGCCACACTAAATATTGATGCTGATGCAAAGCAGCAGTATGAGGGCACAAACCCCTATCTGGGCAACTGCAAATCCACGGGGAACACAGCAGGAAACCTGCAAATGTCCCAGCACAAGCTGCAAGCCAGTTTCTTCTCTGGTACTGCTTTCTTATCCTCAGTTACTATTTCCAGCACTTAGAAAGCTCAGATTTTGTACTGATTTGCATTTGGTATATGTTTTGTGTTGCTTTTGCAGTGATGATATCTTTTCTGCTTTGAAATGAGATTCATGAAAACAAAAAGGCAACTCTGGAGAACTATCAAAACACTGCACTATGTTTTCCTTATTTCCAAACACTGAGTAACATTTACGTTACGAGCAAGGAAGCCAAAACATGCAACCAATAAGGAGGAGAGCTGGAAACAGCAGATCTGCAGAAAGCCCTGAAATGCAGAAGTTTATCCCAACGCTTGCCCCTCTTCTCAAGCTTTGGGCAGAGGGAGCACTTGGACACAGGAGGAGCCGACTTAGCCAGCCGGAGCGTTTGAAGCCGCGCGGGCTCCGTGACGTGGCCCAGCCTGCAGGGACGCTGGCCTTGCTTCCTGATCAAAGCAACCACGGGCGACATTCCACCTGAGACGGGCTCTGAAATGTTCTCCCCGCTCCACCGTCATCTTCCTACGTCGCGAGCAGCTTATCGCGGGTTACAGCGCGGTTAGACTTCTACTTCAAGTAATAAGAACTGTTTATCCATATATATTCTCCTATGCTTGGTAAGAAGAGCAGGGTTTTGAATATTATTATATCTGTGCAAGGAAATGCTTACAGGGCATGGCAATTTTTAATTGTTACTCCCAATGATATCCTCACAAAACAGAGAGGAAGCAGAAGAGCTTTAGCAACTTACGGATTAAGCTCTTGTGCAGACAATTCTTAAAAGTGTCCTTAAAACTAAGCACTAAGGAAATAAGCATGCGCTTATGTTCCTTTTTTAAGCACATAGACATGAAGTGACTGTGGCCACAGCAGGACATGACTGAGTTAACCAAGGAGCCCATACAGGGGTCTGTCACAGAATGGGGTACTGCACGCTTTTGTGCTTCTGCCCACCAATAGCTGTTTTGCTTACAAATAGTAAATAAGGCGAATTTCAAAAAGAGTAAAATGGACTAGATATTATGAAATCACACACCATCACATACCCATAAAATATAGCCCCACTGATGGCAACTGAAGCACAATAGAGTTAAGTTACTTGATAACATAATTCTTGCTCTTTTTGGTGTTAGCTCCTCTGCTCAAATCCAGACCAAACTACAGAATATTTTCCAAGAAAAGCAAGGCTTATTCCTTTTTATTTTCCCTCACAATCCGCGCTGCCCACAGCCGTCACTACTGCAGTTCAGATCTCTCTCCTGCTAGCTCTGACGGCAGTGGTGTGTCTTGCTCCCCAAGGGCGAACGGCAGGAAATGCCGCAGTCCGTGGCACTATGTGCTGGGCAGAGCTCTGGCAGTCAGGTCTATCACTTGTCCTTAAGTCATTTAGTGAGGTCTGGCACTCGCTGTCTGCTTGGAAGCAAGGAAACCAAGCAGACTCCTCTTACAGTTTTGAGAAGCTGTCATCAGCTTAAAATGATTTAGCCTCAGCAGCCACTCCATCTTCACTGTCAGACCCCTACCTTAATTGGTGAGGACAGATTCCTGTCAAATCTGCAGCATCCATCAGGGATGGATGAGGAGGCATGGAAGAAAACAACTGTTTCAGGCCTTCGCGTGGCACTCAAACTCAAACTGAATTTGTTATAAAGTTCTGAAACGTCCAAACACATTTTTATACCCTTCTGGTTTCCAGATGGGTCTGCATCCCAACCATCAAAATACCACAAAAGAAAAAAAAAAAAAAAGAGAGAGAGAGAGAGAGAGAGAGAGAGA
>JAWLRI010000251.1:1971209-2020712 GCA_034781795.1 Crypturellus tataupa
AAGAAGGTAAGCAAAAGCAGAGAGAAACATCTGAGAAAGAAAAGCAGAGAAAGAAAACAAAAACAAGAAAAAAAAAAAGAGAGAGAGAGAGAGAGAGAGAGAGAGAGAGAGAGAGAGAGAAGCTGCTGCTTTTTTATGCTGCAATCAGGAGCAGCTGCAACAGAAGCTTCTTTTTTAATTTTTTTTTTTTTTCCAAAATAAAATAAGTTTAGATCATTGGAGTAAACTTTGCAGGGGCATCTAAACATTTAGAAGCAGAGTGAGATGCAGGTTTCAAACCTGGGGAGGCAAGTCCAGCGCTGGCCTCTCTACTCCCAAGGAGGGAATGGAGTGCTCCATGGGCACCAGCCAAGTGACATTAACTGTAAACATGTGGAGTGATAAATCAACCATATTCAATATTCTGCTGAACATTCTATTCAGAATCCAATATTAGCACCTGGGGCTTTAGGCAGCAAGGTGTTAAGAGGCTCTAGGGCTTCCTAACTTATATAAATAAGTGGGAAAGGTAGTTCTAGCTCTTGGGCTTATAAGAAATCTGACTGATACTTCTCACAATCATAACTGGTAATAAAAATTATTTAAAGATTTATTATAAATATTGCAGGAAAGGAGATAACAGACATGCACCACTGTTTACAGTAAAATTTCCTGTAAATTAAAAAGAGCCCTTATTCTCTGTTTGGTTTTGATTTGGTACCGTACCAAGTATCTGTTTATAGGAGGAAATATCACAGTATTAAGTGTACAGAGTGAATTGCGAAAGAGAGCAACAGCCAAGGTGAGTTTGCTTTAAAGCAAGGCCTAGCAAGCCTGATGCAGGTCCCAAGGAGCTCGGGAAAGCCAGTCCAGGGCTTTGGTGTGTGGTTCCCAAGAGCCGTCCAGCCAGAGGAGGCAGCCTCGTGACTCCATGGCAAGACCAGTAGCAACTGGGGCCATACGCCAGGCTTGGACATCCCCAATCTATGTCGGCACTGGCTCCAACACCAAAGCAGGGCTCCCTGGGAGCTTTGTCCTGCCCCTCGCTGGGAACCGCAGCTCCTGCTGACACTGACGAGAGCTGCAGACCCCCTGCGCAGCCCATGCTGTGGCTTGGTTTGCCAAGAGGCTAAGGGACACAGCAGTGACGTGATGGCAGCACAGCAGGGGTGCATCGCCGGGAAAAGCCTGAACTGCTTCTGGAAGCATTTCAGGTGGCGAAGAGATAAAACAGAGCTGTGCAAAAATGCAGAGCTCTATATAAAAAAGAAAGTTTGATAAGAAGCGGGTAGTGTGTTTCAAAGGGTTTATGTTTAGATGACTGGTTTTTCATTCATTTTGAATTGCATCAAATGCGATTCAGTTTTGCTGAGCTTTTTCACTTATAATATTTTCCAAAGCAGCTTATTATAGAGTCTTTCTGAAGTCACAGTTACATGGCAAAGTGTGTCACAATCTCAAATCATCTCTTCCCGCATAAAAACTTCAGTGAGGAGTCTTAGAAGAAGAAAACATTCACAGAATGTCTGCACAAAAAGCAGTATTCACAGTTGAGAAAGAATAACAAAAATGGATGTAATCTATTTCAACAGGAAGCTAGAAAGCAACCTGCTTTGCAGAAGCAATTGCTGAACTAGCCAGGGATCCCTCCTGGTATCTCCAGAAACTGAAGGACCATGACTACAACTTCATTAATCTCCATAGTACCCATCCAAGGGGAAAAAGGTTTGTGGACAGAAGTGCTGCATCAGGGGCATGTGAAGTGTCTTTTTGTGTACTACAGAGGATTTACATCACTGATAAAACCCGGAAAAGATTGACAATACCAGGAGCCAAGAGTCACACAGATTCATGGGTTTCACTCCAAAGAGTTCTAAGATCCATTATTTGATATTTAGTGCATGAAATTAGCACTGCTCTTTCTTTTTGTAAATCCAAATAAAACCAAATTGCAGAAGATACGCTGTCCCGTTACACAGGTTCAACCGCTCGCGCTTACCTGGGGGCACGTGCTCATTCATGATGACGAGCGATGCGGGGGTAGGTCTTCGTTTCCTGATCTGTAACACGCACAGAAGCAGAGTCAGCAGGGACCACCAGCCAGCCTGCCCCCAAAGCAAAGTGCAAATCCCTCTGCTGTTCTCCTGAGTGTGAACTCAGTTAACTGTATTAGCTTAACTAAGCTAACTAGTTGATTGGATTTTTATATAAAAGGAAATATTCCAAGAACAACAGCAAATCTTACTAACTGCCGTTCAGAATCATGCTAGTGCTTGCACGTGGAAAGCAACAGTGCTGGGGAGAGCTCCCAAAATACTTTAGGATTTGCAATCGTCTTGAATAATTTATTGGGCCTGTTTCACTGACTGACTTAAAATATATACATCTTAAAATATAGGCATCTAGCTTAACTTCAGGAAAATGATTGTAGTGGACTGTAAGCTTATATACATAAATGTCTAGTATTGCTATTATTCTTACAAGTAATTATTAATATAAATATTTTGCAAGCCCACTTGAGAGCCAATATTACACGTATGCCTTCCAATGAAATTGGTTAAGAATATTTCTCAGATGTGGCCACAAGCACTATCATCACTCCTTTAACTATAGGAAAACGATATTGGATACTTCTAAAAGAATATTTCCAAACACCGTAGCATAATGCAAGCACTATAGCACAGATAATTACATATTAACATATAAGCTTGATAGTAAGTGTATGTGATTCTTCTTATTTAAAGTTTATTCAGTTAAGATTAATATCAGACATTTAGCTGCATGGTATTGGACTACCCTCTGATAACAGACACATTTGTGCTGAAAGCTCTGTGTTGCTGTACTGAAGCCTCTGGCCTATTGGTTTTCTACTGAATTTGAGAGGGGGATCAACTAGAAACCTAGGAACCATTTTTAGACAAAACCCCAATGTCAGAGTGGCTGTTCTTTCTACTTGCTGAGCCAACATCTGTGCGTGGCTGGGTTCAAATTTTGCTTTCAAAGGTGGGCATGGAAAATTACATCACCAGGATTAACGCAGTTAGTGTAAACGTAGCTGATAGCAGAATTTATTGGCGCACTTTCACAGTGTAAATGTACAGCACTTAAAATTAAATTCACGACATAAGAAAAAGAGACTGCCCATAAATACCAGGCAGAATTTTGCTGATAGCATTGCAGAAGCTGTAGGAATTCAGTGAAAGCCTAATCCGCTGATTCTCATAAACAGCAGAACTCGTCCTGCATGACTGAGTCACCGCATGCTCCATAAGGCTACAGACCTGTAGCACAAAGGTACCTATGGACAAAACGAAGACCTGCAGCAGTGGCCTGCCGTGCCCTTCCAGTGTTCCTCTGCTCTGTGGTCACCCACAACTCAGCCCTTTCCAGCAGAGGCAGATGCCTCTGAAGAGACATGACATCAGAATATTCAGGAAACAAGATATCTGTCCTGAAGATGAGAATAATTTCATAGCTATTAACATGGACCTGTCAAGGTTATAACATTCCTCTGGTGCCACCTAAAAGTAGACTTACCAAAATAGCAGCAAAGGTCCAGAAGGACTTGCGCTGATATAGGTGATATACTAGGTGACCTAATTGGGATTTAACTAGTTTTTTTCCTAAAAATATGTGCACCTTTATATATATCTATGCATATCTTTACACAATAACAGATTTTTTTCCTCCATAGATTGTTATATATTTTATATATGTGTATATGTGTGTAAGTGCATGGTTTGAGGGTCAAAACCTAAAATAGTATGCATATTCATAACTTGTATGTGCATACAGTTGGGCATATTTCTACACTTACGTATCTTTCAGACACTTAAAGCACTGTAACAATAACAAAAAGAAATTGGTATCAAAATATTGAATATACAGGAGCTAACTGAAGGGATAAGCTTTGTGCAAAACCTAAACCATATTTTCTCATGTTAAAAGGAATGATAAGTAACTGTCTTCTCTCTGGGCTGCACACGATTTCCTTCGAGTACCTATTATCAAATTCACTTTTGGCTATACATAAACGTGATGTACTTCAGAGATTTGTTGAGGGCACATATTAATGTAACATACATGCATCAGAGCAGAAAGGCAGTTATAAGAAAGGCCCCATGAATATAAACCGAATAAAGGTACTAAGGGAAAGAAGACTTATTCTAACTAAAGGACACATCCTGCTCTGTCTTTGGATGCACCCAAACAAATCACCACCGCCTTCAGATCATTTAACCTGCGGTTGCACCGGGATAAGCTAGGGAATCTCTGAGGCCACAAGTGTCCTCCTTCCAGCCCCACAGCAGTGAAACTCGTCTGTCTTACCTGCTCGGCTGCCTCGGGGTCTATCTGGCTCTGGAAGGGCGGCACGGCAAACTGTATCTTCTTGGGGCTGTTGGGCTCCATGGCGCTGCCGCGGGCGGCGAGGAGGGAGAGGAGCCGGGAGCTCCCGCGAGCGGAGGCTCGAGGCGCAGCTGTGCCCCCGGCGCCCTCCCGGCAGCCCCGCGAGCCTCCCAGCCGCAGCTGTAATTCCCGACTCAGCGAGGGAAGCGCTGCGAGCCGAGCAGCTCCCCTGCTCCGCATCCACCGAGATGCCGTGGCTCGACCTTTTTTTTTCTTTTTTTTTTTTTTCCCTTTCCTCCCCTCTCCTCTCCGGTCCTTCAGATCCTCTCAGCACAAAGCTGAAAGGAACAATAAGCTAATTGTGCGCCCGCTCACTTCCACACATGCCAAGCGTTCACTCAGAAGCTAATTGAGAATGCAATACTAGCCCGGCATGGCCTGGTGCCCTGGGATTTGCAGAAGAGGATCTCTCCACCGTACATTACGAACTGGCTGCGCAAAAGTGCAATGCAAGCTCCCTCTGAGCATTGCTGATGGGCTCTTAATTATTGATGAACACAAATCAGGAAGTTTTCAGATTTTGGGGGGTGGAGGTAGCGGGAGGAGTGGATGCGCCTATTCCATCGCTGCTGCAGCATGCCAGGGCCGCTCTCCTCTCCTCACGCGGCAAAACGTTCTTTACCCTTTCAAACCATTTCTCAGACTCTGCCATGAAGATTTTTGATGATATAGATGAAACATACTTGGGTTTGCACCACAGGTTAATTCAGATTTAGGCTGCAATCACCTCTGATAGGATCCATCTCACATAGCATCAGATACTGAAAACTTACTTCCTAGGACAAGAGCTGTCCTAGGACAAGAATACTGGGGTAAGTAGAATATAGCATTCACTGGAGATGGTATTTTCTCTTCAGCAGCCCTGGAAAAAGTAAAGATAAGCCAGACTACATCTCACTTTAAGGTAGCTAAAATGCAGAGGGTCAGATCTAATTGTGAGGTACAAATTTTCTCACAGGTCAGAGGAAGGCTCATGAGCTGCCTTAAGAAGGAAGGGAAAGGCCATGAGCCAGGCCACAGAGCTACCAAATGTCACAGAGAAGAGCAGCCACTCGGGCACCGTCACATATCTGAGGAGCTCAGGAGCAATGAGACAGAGAAGCTGCAAAACCCAGGGCTATGGTCAAATATCACCAAAACACAACGGAGTCTGAAAACACCCTTCTGGTCTAGGCCCCTGAAAAGCGTAGGGATTTTCACAGCTCATCAGAGGTTTATGCTAAAGCATAAGAGTGAGTGTTTTACCATCCGTGCCCAGCCTTGCACCGCCACCTGAACTCGAGTCCAGGATGGACGGGTTGTTTGGCTCTGGTGTACACAAATGGAAGTTGTTAACGCATTAACGGCATACCAGGGTATTTCTGCATGGAGACAGACACACGAGCAAGCTGAGGAACCAGAAATAGCCCAGGAGGGGAGAATATAGCCACGTCACTCAGTAATGGCAAAAGTTCATGGCGAAGGCAGAACGGCCCCTGCCCGCCCACCTGAGGCCATCCGCGTGCCACGTGGCTCCCAGCCGGGGCGAGGGGCCGGGAGAGACACCGGCGGCTTCTGACGGACAACCGGCCTGATGCTTTGTGTGGGCAGGAGCAGGCCGTGTGGGGCAGGCAGCAGGAGGCTGTGGTTTACGATGGATGTTGAGAGGGCAGAAGAGAAGCAGGGGGCTCATTACTGTAGAGCACACCATAACATAATAGGTTTTTATATTCGGTTGTTTTGCTTCGCTAACAGAAGATGGGTAGAGAGCAGAATGAATCATGGCAGGGAGCATGTCTCATCTGGTGGTGCTTCTCCTGTTAGATTTATTGAGGTAGTTTATGTAGTATTAATCTAGACACATAGAGCCATAGAAACGTCCAGGCTTGTCTTGTCCAGGGGACTTGCTCCCATGTTCCCTTGAAAGTAGGGCCTTAGATTCCAGTTAACCTGGACCTCAAGCCAAGCCCTGAATGTTTTCTGCAAATGGCTAAGTACTGGGTTTCATTTACAAATGAGAGCGAGAATAGTGTCAACGCCAACGTTTAGTGTTTCATAAGACCATTTTTAAGTCTTTCCTACTCCTACAAGGACCCGTCATAATGCATTTTATAGACTTTCACAGATAATTTGAGCCAGGGCGCAAATCCAACCATATTGCTAAGAGGCTACGGGGAAAGCAGGCGAGGCACGTAGAGCTTTCCCCAGTGGTGGTCAGGGAGCTGTGGAAGGTTTTCAGAACAGCGCAATGATCCAATTTCACAAGTCCTACAGGAGCTGATGTGCCACTTCCTTCCATGGCAGCTCCAAACACAGAATATTCTTCCATAGACAGGGATATAGACAGAACTGAGGTTGTGGTTTGTCTCTGGTAAATTTTCATACTCAAAAGAAAATACTAGGTTTTGTTGGGCATGACTGTCTAAAGAAATCATGTCTCAAAGTTGTTGCTAGCAATGGTATCTGAGAAACAAGTTCAACAGTCATAGGAGAAACATAACAAACAAACCAAGATGATCAGTTCTGGGCAGGCTCAGAGTGGAGCCAAGGGCAGGACAAGGCGTTAGGACAGATCCTCGACGGGGCTGGAGCACCTCGGACAGACCTGCTGGTGGGACACGTGGAGATGCATGCCCTTGCCGCTCTCCTCTCTGTGCTCTCTCAGAGACGGCTGCCAGGCAGTCCTCACATCACTGTAACAATAAAAGTATTTTTAAAATAGTATAAGGGGCACATTGCAGAGAGCACTCAGATATAGCGTTTCATGATTACTGCATCAGCTCACCCTTGCACCTAATTTGCAGCCCTGGATGTCTCCAGGCAGAGAGTGCTTACATTTTCTATAGACTGCATCATAGTCTGGGGAAGAGCTGAAATGCATTTAAGTACTGCCAAATCCTTTTAGCTCATTTTCTGTTTTTAGTGCACTCTCCACAATGTTTCAAATTCCTTTATGATTCAGCTAAGACTATCATGGAAGAAGAAAATAATAATAGCTGTCTAGGATTTTCTATGTCATTCATTAGGTCTTGATATGAACCAGTACCTTTTTATTTATCCTCCGTTAACGATGAGCTATGAAAACATTCAGAGCACCATTTCAGCTTTAGAGGTTTCCTCTATTGTGTACCAGGAGGGCTATGTTTTTTTCACAGCCAAAGCCGCATCCGCTCTCTCTTTACTGAATTTCTGCTAGGACTCTGGCCTGTCCCCGTTTCGATCAGGGACTACTGAGGTATCAGGTTATAAACCAGCCCGGTGGATGGGCTCCGAGCGTCGCCAGGGCTGCGCTCGGCTGCGCTTCCCCTGGGCACCTGGGCTGCCTCCACGGAGCAAGGACACAGCTTCCCCGCATCGTGCCCACATGTATGTGAAAACCTCTGCAAGGGTACGTTGAACTGGGGCTTTCACTGGGCTCGCGGCTGGACCTCTCTGCCTGTCAGCCCCTCCTTAAGGCACTTGGCTTACGCACTAACTATACGGGTGAATTTACAAATACGGAGAAAGTACAGCTGCCTCTATTTGTAAGCTCTCTTTAGAGGAGGTGATTACTCTGCAGCAGTAATAATTGCAATCGTAACAAGTGCTGAAGTTACGTTCATCTGCGGACACTGTGTTGCTCCTGGATTAACAGCTCCAGACTCCCAGGTAAGGCACAAACATCAGCGGGTTGTGCTGTCTGCTGCTGTCCGCAGAACCAGGAAACCCAAAGCAGAGGAAATGAGCTGGACTAATGGGACATAACCTGATTAGTCAAGAAATCCACGTCTAGTACAGGCTATCATTCACTAGTGGAAAGACTAAAATTCTGCTAACTTAGTTAAAGTTAAGGAGGAAATTTAAGGAGGAAATCATACTACTATCCATTTCTTTACCAAGAGAGTAAATCTAATATATTTTTCAATTAATAGAAATTGCTCTGGGCAGTTTACATAAACTTCAGAACTAAATTATATTATCATTTTTTCATATTAAATCTTCAATGCAAAAACTGACTGCAACATTGAATTAAACTACTGAAATATAAAATTGAGTATTTACCGTTAATTTTTTAAAAATCAAAACACAGAACATGGAGAAGACGAACAACGATGAACTTCACAGTTTCAGAGCCCAGGTGAGAAAACTCAGTGCACAAGCACAGGCTGCCCTGTTACAAAGGGAAAGCATTTTGAAAATGCTGGCTTTTGAGTTGGAGACTTAGGTTTTCAATTCCTGTTTCCTCCTGCTCCATCTCAGAGGACAGGATCAAACCTAGAGAAGTCCAAGTCCCCAGAGAGCTTCCCCACAGGAACAACTGGGGAACGGCAGAACAGGGAGCAGCGAGCGGAGCCGCTGGGTGACGAGGGGTGGCCCGAGCGGTGGCTGAGCCCACGCCGGTGGGACACAGACCCGCTCTGCCCCAGGCAGGGCTGGTGGCACCAGGGCCAGGACACCAGGGCCTCCCACCGTGAGGTAAGGGACAGGACCAGAGACGAGGTCAAGGCACAAGGCCAAGGTCCACCCAGATGAGTGGCTGAAGAGCAGTGTCATACATGCTCATCCCTCCAGGAGCTGGGGCTGGAGAGGACACAACAGCTAGGTAGTGTCAGGTTTAATTGTTACAAAATTGGTTCAAAACAAGAGCCTCCTCCCCCTTTTCTTTCATACAGGATGTGCTTAAATCATGGAACAGATTGCCACAGGATGCTTCAGGTGCCAAAACTTTGCCCGGGTTAGAAAGGCAGTCAGAGAAACTCTTGGAAAAGCAATCCATCAAGGACAGCACCTCAACCCGGCCGCCGCGGCTGCCGAGGGCGCGGGCGGACGGTCGTCACGCTGCCCTGGCGCTGCCTTCCCGCCGCACAGCGCCCACCCGGGTGCCACAACAGCAAGCTGCCCGGACCCCGGCTTACATCTACTGCGGCCAGACTCGCGGTACTAACTGCAACAGCGCTGCTGCCGTTCCAGCCGCGTTCCTAGGATTATCATCATTGTTTGGGTCGCTGACAACATGGCTAGATGGGAATTCTCCTGCAGAAGGAACAGGAACAACAACACTTTTCGGTACATATTTCTAAACTGTTTTTAGAAGTGATTTTAGCCTAAGCTTTATTTAATCTTTAGGAAAGGACAATGACCTTTAAAATAATTTCCTTTGCCCTTATACTTTGAAAACAAAAGCTAAAATTAAAGTCAAGCACACACAACAAAAATACTTGCGTACATTTTTTTTTTTTTAAACTTCCTAAATCTAGCCAACAACTAATGTAAAACAGGAACCTTTTTAGAAAATAATGAGAAACCTCACATAATTACATAAGCCTTCACCAGCTTAGAAATACCATTGGAATTGGGTAGCCATACCAAGGAGGTCTCAGTAAGCAGCGCAGTTACTCACACACTTGGACAATCCTCCCTTTTCATCACTCTGCCATCTCATTTACTGCAACTCGTTCACTTCACCACTGCACAGGCTGTCCCCTTCTACCCCACCAAAAAAAAGTGTTTCTCTGTACCATACTCTCCATCCCCCAGGAAACTTGCATGCACAATCCTGTGTTGAATTATTAGGAGACTGTGGTTCTTTTAAAAATTTGTTGTTTCACTCATTTCAATTATTTCTACACAGAAATTTATTCTGTGGCATGAATCACAAAGGATCACAATCACAACCAAAAAATCATATCTAAAAATATCCAAGTAAATTTGCATCAGACCAAAGTAATTGTATGAACTTCCTTTTTCCCCCCCTAAGAGTCAGATCACATATTAATTTTGACATTATCATGTTAATTCAGAAGAATGTGTTGTATTTGACTGAAGTCACCCACCAAAGGGTTATTTCATTTTAGGATATCACCCAAGATTCTGAAATTTTTGACCACTATAGAAAAACATTCCTCCGAAACACAGTAATTCAGACATATCTCTGTTTTACACTGCTGGTTATAAATTGAAAGACTTGTTTTCAAGTCAAGCAATTGTACTCTCTCTCTCTCTAAACAGTATTTTCCTGAGGGTGATTTCACTGAAATAGATTCATATGTGATAAAACTCAATTAAAGTGTTCTAACCCATGTCATACTTTACATAAGCCATTTGCTCAGTAATACACAAAACTCCAAAGATAAACGCTGTCTCACAGGATCACAAGTAACACCACTGATGAACATCGGTGGCTGCACTGCATCAACAAGGCTTTAACTTTTCCCCTTAAACCAAGCATCAAGCAGCAGATAAGCCCTTAGGAGACATGGAGCGCAGATCTCACCTTCGGCACCTCATGCCCCACAGACATGGGGTGCCCCGCTCCTCGGGCTCACACACCACGTGTTTGCGGAGAAAGCACAAGGGCCTCTGCAAAGGCTGCCTTCAGCGAACAACCGCTGGCTTCATGTTCCTCAAAACATCAAGACCATTCCCATGGGGAAGGTTGGGAGGGCACCCACTATGATCCCTTGCATTATTACCGGTTTTGTTCACCAGAAACTTGACTGAGCGGTGTTTGCTAGGTGCTCATAACTGTTTCAATCCACATATAATCCACATTAAATTGCAGGTTGGCATAAAAATGACATTAATTTGTAAAGAAACATTAAATAAAAAACAGCACCCTTACTCTGCAAATGATTACTGCTCAGCTGACATTAGTAAAAGGGCAAACCACCCAGGTGAGGCATCTGCCCCATGACAGTGACAGCTGCTCCTAAGGCACAAGCAGAAATGTCAATACAGGTTGATACCAGTCCAGTTTAGTTTATACGACAGCAGTAAGTTATCATCTTAAGGAGTTTATTGATGTATACATCTAGAAATACTTCACTCGATATTAGATAGGAGTGTCTTTAAAAAGACCACAGTTGTATTAGGATCATTTAAAAAAAAAAAAAAAAAAAAAAAAAAAAAAAAAAAAAAAAACACACGCTCATGTATTCATTAATTTCAGTGTTCAGTGAAATGCCTCTATTTTAAATTGTGCCAGACACTAAGCTGCTTTCCACCAGCTGACTGAAAAATTGGCACCATATTCATTTCTCAGGACATATTAATCATCAGCCTTTGTTTTGTGAAGATCAAATGTTCTTATAAGCCCCAGGTGCTCTGGGATCTTCATTTACCCAAGTGATCTGTCTGGTCAAAGCAAAACCCCTGGCTCCGAACGTGCTTTCCTCTGCTGCTCCATGAAAACCAGACTCGTCACCTTTCTTGAAATACTGCTTTGAGAAGTGCAGGCTTCATATTAACATTAGAATGGGCTAATTAGTCTGTGTGGGGGAAACAGGAGCCTCTGCTACTCCAATTACTGGAGGGAGCTTGGGCAGTCAGCAGCCGTGGGCATCGCGCTCTGGCTGGAGATTCTCCAGGTGGCATTTTGGAACGGAACTACGTTGTGGGGCAAGATGCAAACGAAAGCAGAAACCTACTGCGGCTTACAACCATGTATAAATTGCATGCACAAATCCTGCTGGAGTTTATATTTTAACTTTTCAACATGTAGGATGAGACTTTCAAGAAAGCTCTGGCTCTGCTCACAGGGACAATTCTGAAGAGAGGTCAGGAGCAAGCAAATTCTTAAGAGCTGAAACAGGAGCCAAGAACTTTAGTAGTTTGGTTTTAACATGTCAACAGTTCTCTTAAATTTATAATCACAGGTTTCCCAAGTATATAGAGTCCCACAGAATATCTAAGAACTTTCTGAAACCCCAAACCCAAGCTTTCATGCAATGTATAGTGTTTCATCCGTGTCACTTTTAAGCAAAATCAAAATAAGTAAAACACTCACAAAGATTATAGGCAAAATAAATATTTTATTGGTTTAATATAGTTTTTTCTTTTTTTTTTTCTTTTTTTTTTTAAGAAATCAGCCCTTGTGTGTGTCTTCCTAACACAATTACACAATTAAAATCTTTTAGATAAACTTTTCCATGTAATATTGTTATATTTGAGACTATTTCTGATTAAAGACCTCAACACAGTATAAAGTTTTAGTAGCTGGAAGTGACGAAGGAGAAAAAAGAAATTCCAAGCACAGTCGGATGGGATATCACATATCTGCTAAATGTCTACTCGACCACAAAAAACCTCCAATGACTTCCAATTTTCTCCATTGGAACAAACACGTGTTCACTAGGCTAACTGAAAATAGAATCAGTGAAGGATGGGGAAGGAACAGAAATGATTCCATTTTCCCCATAACACAAGCAAGGTCATTCAGCCATTCCAAATTATACATCCTAATTGCTTTCAGAATATCAGGACTTCCATTGCATTTTGTTAATATAAAGCAGAAAAGTGAACTTCGCTTGATATAACTGCAACAAAGGCTTAAAATAAGGCACTTTTCCACAGAAGGAGGGGCAAACAAACAGTAAGGAAGCAAATAAAATTAGTTAAAAGTTTTCTTCTACACAAGATAAGGCGTTCAGTGTCAGAACTTTAAGTAGTTTTAAGTAACCTCATGTCATTCTACCACTCTGCTAATAGTAACCTCCCCAAGAATTATCAGCAATTTTTACAACAGGATTTTTCCTTCTTTTGAAGTGGCACTAAGTAACAGCAGTGGAAACAATTATTGGTTGTTTCAAGCTCTCAAAGTGGATCAGTTATTGCACAATAAATACCTCATAGAGGTCAGTGTTTTTGTTTGTTTTTTAAAAAGCTAGGCTGAATATTTCTGTGTTATTTATAAATTGTTTAAGTCTGGAAATCTTCAAGTTTCATGATGCATCACTAAAGAAATTAGCTACATAAAAATTTACAACAGGGACATACAAATAAATACAAAACCTTTTGGACAGCCACAGTTTTGTTGATGCTTTATGGAAAGTAATAAACTAAAGTGGCTAAGGCTTCATATATGAACTCAAGAGAAAGTACGCATCAGAGAACCAAGCGTTGGATACAGTAGCCTATCTCAGCAGCTTCAACACCTCCTGAAGCAAGAATAGCTTGACACTTTCACCAGTCCATGCCGCCCAAAGCAGAATTCCGCAGCATTTCGGACTACATCCAACCTTACAGAAAACAGAAAGCAAGATGAACATCAAAATTAGATTTCTGGAACTCGGCTTGCTGCAAATGCTTAACTAGATATTTTTCTAATATCTACATCTAAATCAGGCAAGCTACAGACATCTTCTAGCACGATCAATTCACAAACGGAATTACCATGGAGAAGACTGAACAGAAAACAAGGATGCTACACTAAAACTTGATAGTAGGAAGCACCAAGCTGTAAAACAGTTCATTTTCCAAAACATCCTTTTTCTCTCTATTAAAAGAAACTTCAGTTTTGACTGGTCCCATTTGAGAGGAAAAATAAAATCAAAATAAGACTTCAGCTAAGATATTCCATGCAATAAAAATAATAACGAAAAAGCCCACTTCCCTGCACCATTGAATTGTTCTAGCAGACTCACAAGAATTACCTGTAGTACTCGCTTCACGGCTGTGAATCTTGTTTTGCAGTTGCAGATCTGCTTTGGGACGATACAGCTGCTAACAACCCACTTACTAGTTCGCGTCGTATTTCACCAACAATAGATTCCTTGATCTGAAAGGGATTAGACAGATTTTTAAGGTCAACGAGTTATATAACCAAAAGGCTAAAACTGAATGGTATTGCAGACGTGTTTGACATTAGCAACACAAGAACAAATGCAGCAGCAGAAAGTCAACATTATAAAAATGCAAATGGAAAAAATAAGAGGGATTCTCCTGGACAATAATTTTAAAATAATTCTGAAGTTCTTCAAATCTTAACAATTGCAGACTGAAATAGCTTGATCTTTCCAGAAGCAACTTCTATCTGTATTTTACACTTAGTAGTACTAGCTTTATGTTTTAAAAAAATACATATTCAAAGCATATAAAGTTGTAAAAATAGTGCATCAGGAAATAAGTACCAAAAAAGCAGAACAAATACACTATTTTGCATCATTAGTAGTAATCTCTCAAAAGAGAAGACAAGACCTATTTACCTCACAAATGCATTACGCAGGAGGAGAGGTCCGAGCCTTTGAACAGGAGCTGCTGTTTTCATATAAATCAAAAGGCAGCTAATCCTAATTATACACTTTTGGCAGCAAAGACAAACAAAATACTTCCAACATCATCATCTGGCCACTAGGATATTATCTGTGCCAGCAAAGACTATTTTCACATGATCATGACCAAGTATTTACCCATTAAGTTTGACATAAAGAGGAGTCAGTACTAATAGGCCCCTTACTGTGACTAAGGGCCGAAGAAAGATAGATCGCTGAAGCCTACAGCAAAAGAAAAGAAAGCAAGAAGAGTCAGGAAAAAAAGGTGGTTCTGCAATAACGTATTATGCTGGAGGGGGGAGGAGGAGGCCATAAGATCAGATGAGTAATACGAGTGGCTCATAACTACAAGAAATCTTCTGTGCCAACCCATTTTTCCAATAGTCTTCACTTAAGCAACCATTAACAAGTCAGATATGGTTATAAGGACAGGGGAGAAGAACCACAGTGAAAGACTGCAGGAATCAAAGCCTGACAGCCAGAGTCAGTAGCATCAGCATTAATCATCCAGGTTAAAGTTTTCTTTTTCTTACAAGAAGGACAAGTAGATTCCTAGATTAAAATAAACAAACAACCAAAAACAAAACAAACAAAAAAAATCACTGTCCACAGTGTCACTTCTCAAGTAGCTTTTCAGGGGGTAGTAGCTGTAATGAACATGAGATGTGACAACAGAAAAAAAATGCTAATGCCGGTTTTCCAGTAATAAATCCCTTTTATTTTCCTATGCCCCACTAATACCATGGGAATAACATTTACTCAAGTGGGGCCTTTCTGGAGACCCTGCCTCTCTCTGTGGCACTCTGGACATCTCGCAATTATTCTTGTCCATCTTCCAAGAGGAGCTCCCCTCTTCCTGGTGCGTCAAGAGGATTAAGCAACAACGTCAGAAAGGTGGCAGCAGAATTAGCAAAGGGTTATTTGTCCCCTTGTCCTCAATGGCAAGCAATTCAATCCCTAAACCATTAGTGGCAAAGTTTCTCATTTCATTATTGCCCTGAAACAAGTAGTTCAGGGACGGCAGCTCGACTTGTTTGCTAATTAACAGACGAAAAAGCCAACAAAACCTGTTCTACTGATGATCACAAATTCTGGGGATGCCCACGCAAATGCACACACACACATGGAAAGCTTGTGGACCACTGTCAATTTAATGAGCACCTTTTGGATTTAGAAACATGGAAATGCACCAGGAAATTCAACAGTGGGGTGCAGCGACAGACAGTTTTGTGAGAACCATGCATTCCCTGGCAATAGCAGGTCACTGCCATCCTCATCCCTCCACTCCTCTCTCTGGTTGGCATCCCGAAGGCTTTACAAAATACTCACTCTGTGCCCGTCCCTAACAGGATAGCTAAAAATAAACACCCCTTTCCACAGCAAACCGATAAAAGCTTCCTGAATTAGCAAGGTAAATGGGCTAGCATGACAGACAGTCTTGTGACAAGGCCCGGACTAGAAGCGAAGCAGTTCCTGTGCTATTCACAGCCCTGCGCGCTCAACCTTG
Organism: Crypturellus tataupa; assembly: GCA_034781795.1. NCBI lineage: Eukaryota > Metazoa > Chordata > Aves > Tinamiformes > Tinamidae > Crypturellus > Crypturellus tataupa. The sequence goes on from JAWLRI010000251.1 coordinate 1,987,110, forward strand.
GCAAAGGTGCCCTTCACCTGCACAAGCGCTGTGCCCCTCTGGCTACCTCGCCTCCTCCTGCTGCCACCGCCTCCTCACGGTGCCTCCCGCGCAGCGCAGGAGGCGGCGACCCCTGCTCTGACTCGGTCCCATCCGTGCGTGACAAGCGCCAATATTTGTCTTTCTGATTACGAACCACGTAGGACAAGGTGCCGCCTCCCTTCCCTCTGCCCAGAGCGCAGCAAGGATCCAGCAGAACTGGAGAGGCCAGCGAAGAGCCCCCCAGACTTCGAGGAGCTGAAAGGAAATGTCATTGTTTCAAAGAGGGGGACACACTCACCCATCGTATCAATACTGCGTTAATGCAGTGCCACATACACAGGCAGTTTTACTACAGTAAACGAGTACTACACCATTACCACAACATGGTCTTGCCACTAAGTAACGAACTCCTTAATGTGCCACCCTGGCACTGCGAGATACGGGCTCTTCAGTTGGTGCTGGGATGGACACATAAGTCTTTGCACATTCCTCATACTCACGACCTGCAGTATCTTTTGCACACAGAATTACAAAGACTATCTGTTACTCCATTTTCTTCTCAGACCAGTCATTTGCAGCAGTAAATGGTGAGTTTTTATGCCTACACATTGAGTGCTAAGTTCAAGAGCCTCTGCAAGGGAGGTGGTTCAGCATTTTTTGATCAATGTTGAATCAATGTAGATTTGAACTGGAAAGAGAAAAGGTAGAGATTCTCTATCAAATCCCCTACCAGTTCCATAAAGCCTCTTAAAAATAGATGCTGACAGGAAATCATACATTTCTTTAAGATATAACTCCATGGAGTGTCATTTACAGTGCAGAACCATTAGCCAAGACAAAGCCCATAGTACTACTGAACAGAAAGCTTTTCCAACACATGCTGCACTGCACAAGAGCCCAGTGAGGTGGCCAGCCTCACTATGCTCCCTGCAATACTGGGACCTACAAGCCAAATAACAAGCATTTCACGTGGGATTCCTGCGGGGGGTCAGGCCATGTTTTCATCAAAATAAGAGGACCACTGTTTGACATTTTAATATTTTACGTTGTTGTAGGCTTTTCCGTGGGAGTCCATCCATTAACACCAAAAATTAGCATCAACATTTTTGGATTTTTTTCTTTCTGTAAGCCAGCAAATAGTCACGGGTCAAAGCTCACAAACATTACAGTCCACCCAGGCATCCTCTCAAACACTGCCGAGCTTCTCTTTCCTCACCACGAGGTCACATAGCCACTGAGAATAGGAGCAATAAGCAATGGTTTAGCATTTGTGCATGCCCATAGCAAGTGTGCGGACTAACAGATTTCTTTCTTTGAACAAAACTGGAATTCCTTTCGCAACAATAGAGCTACTTAAAGAAGACACATTTCAAATTATGGTATGCTTTAGCTCTTACGAGGTACAAAAGATTTTCCTGTGCAGTCTTTAATAGCATATGCAGACTCTGCAAAAATCAGCACATGCTTCAAGCCAATGCATCTTCACTGTGACACGCAAAACTCCCCATTTCAGAACTGAAGCCAGTCTGAAACCGGCTGCCAACACAGCCGAAGTGGGGGACAAGTTCTCTGTGCGCTCAAACATTTGTGGAGTGACTCAGGCTCAGTCGTTTCTTTGCTGACGATTCACATTTGAACACTAGTCTCTCCGTTCATAGCAGATTCCTTTGGAGTTACAGTGCACTCAGCATCGTGCAACCCAAATAATATGCTCCGTGCAAAGAGAACACACCTTTATTTGCTACCAAATAATAATGTTGAAGAGGAACTTTCACATAGGAATAATCTCAGAAAAAAAAAAATGTTGACTGAAGTAACTCTGTACCTTGTCTCCAGGTCCCTTTATTGCCTCTGCTGCTGTTACATTTGAATTATAGCTCTTCCCATCTCTCTTGACATCACCCCACCACAAACCACTCCTCTGAAACGCAGGCTTTTATAGAAGGGCTGGACATGATGCAAATGCAATATCCTGGTTTCATATCAGGATCAACAACAAAGTACAAGACATGAGCATCTCATGTGCAATGCTCTGAGCACTAGGCTATGAAGCTCCTAAAAGAGGATGAAAAGAAAGCAAGTGGGCTGGAAACTGAAAGAATCTGGTATGGCTGGGCACATTTCATGACACTTGCCATATTAAGGCCCTTCCCAAGGCTCCTTCCTACTCCAGCTGCTTTGGGAAGGCCGAGGAGGAGATGGGGAGAAGCCACATGCCACACTGACACACGCACTCACTGGGATCCCCAGCAGGGGTGCGACACCAGCACCAGAGCGGCACCGCAGGACCCAGCGACCGCAACGCGTCCTTCAGCCCTCGGTGCCGAGCCCAGCAAGGAGGTACTGGGCCCAGCGCTGCCCACGGAGCAGCGCCCGCACCTAGGGCGGTCCCGCACCCCCAACCCACCCCTGGCTCCGCGGAGGGACGAGGTGCCGCTCAACCTGGCACCTCGCGCCCCGCTGCCCCACGGAGGCTCTGCACCCCTGTCCACCTCAGGCCTGCCTGTCACTGCAGCAGGAGCCGCTACCAAGGAGGGCTCAGAGCTAACGTAATGCTCTGCGGCCCAACAAATCTCGCTGGGTAAACACTAAGCAACTACACCGGGCCAAGCGCACCGGAGGCGGTCAAGGTCTCTCCGCTGCGCAGGGACAGGCACAGCAGGCTCTTGGGTCACACAGGGAGCGAGGGGAGCCTTACGGCAAAGGTCACGGGTTCCCAATCCCTGCTTCTGCACTGAGGGCAGATAAACTACATTCTTGCTTGGACGCTGCTTCTGCAAGAAAGTTTCTTTTGCTTCTTTTTCCCATCTACACTACTTGTCATAGGTTTCTTTTTGTGCCATTGAAAACAAACAAAAAAATACAAAAAGAAAACCCACACAAACAAAACCTCCACAGTTTTAGTCCTGTTTTCTCACCTGGCCTTTTGGAATAACATCCAAGAACCTTCTTTCACTTTTACAGGCAGCCAGCAAAACTCATCCAAAAATCAACAGTCTATGTCTGAAATAACTGCTCATCTAACCTCAGTTTGCTTTAGTTATACTCGGAGTTGTTAGCGGTTTGGGAAGAGGAACTAGTAAAGTATTTTTAATGTTTACTACAGAGTTGTTTTAGAAATGATATTTCATCAAGTTAACTCCAGAATGGCATTTCTGCATGCAAACACGACAGAATTTTTCACTTACAAATCTGAAATCCTCCGAGTATTTGGGATTGCAATTTCTTTCTCACCTAGACTTATAGGAGTAAGTAGCTATTTATTTGTGTGCTACCTGCTATCCCTAAAAAATGTCTATTGCTTTGTGCAAGAATATTATTGTGGCTTGGGCATCTAGTGACAAAAACACTGTGACTGCGAGCCCTGAGCCTTTAAACAAGGACAGGAATAGTACTGAGTCTTGGTTTGAGAGGGAAGAGAGAAAACTCCAGCAGCAAAGAGTTGCAGAGAGGCTAACTTTCCACTTCAGTAAACACTTTGAATGTCTGAGATGCAGAGCCTCTCTCCTCACCTCTCGTATGACCTGCTGCAGCTCCTCCTGCTCCACGCTCTTGTGGATTTCATCAACTGAAGGCACCGGCGGGACTTTTTCAAGTTTGCTGTGTTCCACCTCTGCCTTGGAGTCCACCAGCTCCTCGGGGCTTTCTGCTTGCTGTCCAGCACCTGCTCTCACGGGGGGAGCTGGCGTTAAGGCCACAGAGGCTCGGTATAACTTCTTGCCTTGACTCTTAGGCTTTCCTGTTAGCTCAGAAGATCCACCACCAGCTTTCCTACTCGCATGACTGGAGCACACTGAAGAAGAATCAGAGTTTCCATGAGAGAACACAGACTCTGAACCCTCTGCTGGCAGAGTTTCCAGGCCAAGATCTCCCAGTCCTAAACCCAATTCAGACTTCAGAAATGACTGCTCTCGAATCAGTTCAGAGACCTAAAGATTCAGAAAAGAAAGAACTCTGAATAAGCAATAAGCACTAAAAAACAAACAAACAAAAAAAAAAAAACACCACACACACACACGTAGACACAGCTAAGTCTTATTATTTATTCCATCACTTACTCATTCTCTCCATGTAACAAATACAGATATAAAATAAACATATACTTCGCTTCATGACTGCAAAGAGGATCATAAAAAGAAATAGGTTTTTTTGAAAGCCAAAACAAATAAGAATTGTGGCAGCTCCCCAAGCCACTGACTTTTGCAATACGGATGCATCCTGTCAGAACCATCGACAAGAGAAAAACATAAAGGCTTGATTTGTTTTAGCAGAGAAAAACAATTCAAGTCTGTTCACATTTTTTTCTCTACTCCTGCAATCTTTGAACTACTTGTCTTCAGTAGTTTGGGAATTTACGCAGGACTCAGCATAACACTCTCATAAAAATAAGAGATGATTTTCCTAGCAAAATAGCTTCTATATATTCCTCATAAAAACAAATGAGCCATCACAGCCATCTTCACTTACGTTAAATTTGCTTAAGAGTAAATGCAGTTGTTCTCAACAGAACTCATGACCCTCATTAAGAACCCTGAGAAGTGCTCAGAACCCAAGTTCTCTTAAATGAATGTATCTCGGACAACCTTTCTAGGAATGTCTTTGCTATTTTTTTTTTTTTTTTTTTTTTTTTTTTTTTTAATTAAAGTAAAAAATGCAGCTACTTACTGGTTCAATGACATTCAGTGGAGAAGGGCATGAAAGATTATCAGTACTTCTGCTGCCATACATACCCTGAAAAATTAAATCAAGTTAAGACATTTAGGTTTTTCTTTTGTCCATAGCTGTCAGAAGCTAATACTTCAACACACCATGTCACAGACGACTTTCTATACTTGGAACCAGGAAATAAAGCTGGTCACAGAAAGTTTATTTCAGTCTTTTTAAAAACTGGCCCTTTTCTATAAAAGGATTTACAAATATATAGATATTTATATGGTTAAAAGAATGCATGTTTGGCTTGGAATCAGAGTAATACCATACTTTCCTGTTCTGGAGTTTCTTTTTTTTTTTTACCCATGACAAAATACTGAAGGGGAAGATGTGGCCTGGGCTGCTTCTACAGAAGAGGAATGGCTAGGAAAGAGGAATGAGACCCATGAAGGACATATGATACTTTTTGCCTGTGCTGCTTTTGTTTGGTTGGTGGCAGAGCCACAGCTGGAAAATAGGAACAGTCTTTTGCTAAATGAAGAGGAGAAAAAGTCTTTTCCTTTTCCTCTTAGCTTCTATGGGAGTGACTCTGTGAGAGCAGCTTCTCCCCTTGCTTGGCAGGGAGCCACATAGCCCTCCGAACAGATGTGAAAGAGCAGAGGAAAAAAACTGAAGATAGTACAGTGACCAGCAGAGACAACACGATCTACCCATCGTACTTTCCATGGATGGGCAGAGCTGGAGGGGTAGTACACCCTATCTCTTGGGTCAGAAACACCACATACTTCTCATCTTTCTGCCTTCCTTTCACAAGGAAGGAGATCAGCATAGGCAAACTCCAGATAGACTGCAAGAGATGTCTAAGATCCAAGATCTGGATTCCATTACAGATGGAATGCTGCAAGAGTAATACCTACCATATGTGTCTGAGGTCTGTAAGGTGAAGACATGTGCAGACTTCTCAGCTGGTCTTCCAAAGCAAGCAGACGTTCTTCTAGTTGCATTTCTAGCTCCTGTAGCTCCATGCGGACAGATTTCCTCAAGCTCTGTAGCTGATCAGCTTCATACCTATACAAAATTCATTACAAAAAGAACAACACTCAGTGCACTCAACTACACTTTGAGGAAGTGGGCCCATGAATAGAGGACTTGATGCAAGAGAATTCAGACTGGAATAAAGAAAATCTTCTTTCACAGAAATCAGCAGAAAGCCCTACACAGAAAGGAGGTATTCCTACACTTAGAGAAGCACAGTGCAGAGAAAACAATGCAATAAGATGCTCCATAAATTTTAAACACTTAAATATAGGCAAGTAGAAGAAAACAGATCCAATTAAAAACCTGCAACAACAACAGCAATCGCAGGAGACATAGTGATCACATAACACTTTGTTTGCATGGTCCTAATTGCCAAGTCAGTAGCAACTACCATTTGGTAAGGATGCTGTCATCCAAAGAAGGCCAACTAATTTATAACGTATTTACTTTTAAAGTGAGTTCGTTAAGAGCTGATTCAATGACATAATGTAAATAAATAAGCAATTTTGAAAATTGTTTAAGATCAACTGCATGAGACTCTTGCTGCAACTAGTGAACACAAACACTCAGAGCCAGAATAACAGATGCCATTTGTAACTTGCTGAGTGGAATCTGTGGGTTGGAAAAGCAACTGAATGCTCACTGTTCACTGAATGCAAGCTGTTCATTTTTTATAGAAATCTATTAAGTTGGGGGGGAAAAAATAAGCCTGAAATCCTTAAGACATTTTTTAAACAAGCATTCCATGGTAAAAGTCAGTAAAACCAACTAGGAGAAGGAATTAAAAAAAGGAACAACAACAACAAAAGGGAAATATGGATTAGAACAGAGGGGAATAAACTCTGGAATGATGAGTTGTAAAGAAGATGGTAAACAAAAGCTTTTGGCAAAAACTCAGCTCCAGCTCTTTTAAATCTCAAACTTCTCAGATTTCTTTAGTGTGATTTGAGCAGCGAAGTACATTTCTTGCAGTGACTAAGTATCTTCTCTCTCTTTTTTGGAGGACTAGATTACCTTTCCTCTTCAGTCATGTGCTGATAGACCGTGGTCTGTTGACGTAACATAGTCAATTCCAAATCCATCATTTGGGTTCTAAATAAGTTTAGATTTCGCCTCACCACTTGTAGCTCCTGGAAAGTATTCTAAAAAAAAACAAAGAAAGATCAATCTTTAAGAATCCTTAATAAAAAAATAATATAGATTTGGGTTCTGTAACTGCATTTGCATACATATCCCCTCAGAGTCAAGCAGAATTTCACCAATTTATGTATACAAAGGTTGTGTGCTAGAAACTCACAACACTTCAAAAAAATTAATTCACTTTCATTTCATACTCATTCATTTCATTTATAGACCACATGAAAGCCAAACGGAATTCATTTAGATGTGCAGAACTACAGTTATTTTCAGGATAGAGCCCTCTGGAGTCACGTCTCTTTAGAACTCCTGGGAATTGGCCCAAGCTAGCCCAGCCTGTGGCACATTCAAGGCACTACTGTGTGTGAACAGGGTCACTTACTTCATACAGAGGTAGAATGGATGATCTCTGAGTAGTGTAACTGGTGGCGGCTGAAAGATCATGACCTCTCATCACTGGGTACTATGAAAGAAGCAATCGTTTGAAATGAGAATGCTGAACAACTCTTACACACTCATCTTCTCAAATGCTCACACACTCCAACAGCAGACACTATTAAAACAAAATCCTTCTGGTATTGTGTTTTCCACCAACCATACAGCTGCTGAAACAGGAAACCTTTCAAAATGGCAATGCCAGCTCCAAACTGAAGCATACTCAAAGTTTACAATGCTAGCATGTTGAAGTTGAAAACCGAATGAATCCCATCTGATACACTAAGCAGGAATAACATTTTTTCCTTGCTCCAGGCATGTATGCCTGAAGATGCAATGATCTCAATTGTCTGAAACTAACGACAAAAAGAAGATTGAGTTGAATTCAAGTGTCCCATTTTCAAATGATGATCAGAGTCATATTCCTTGTGGGGTTTTGCTCAGTTTTAAGGGTTCTTTTGCTGTTGGTGGTTTTATTTTTATCTCAGTCTGCCTCCATCCAAGGACCTTTCATGCTAACGATCTCCTAAGAAAACAAAATTGCTGAAGATTTTCTATTTGCATGTTGCATCAACCCATGGAGCAACCAGTCAAAATTCAGGGGTTGCTACATGTAGAGACATGGCACAAAGAACACTGGAAACAGCAAAAATATTTACCTTTTCAATCATGAAAAAGAGAGCTTGTCCAATATCATTTTCAAAGAATTCAAAGAACTATTGCCATGCCATGGAAAAACTGAAGCATACCCATTCAATCAGGGGAGTTTTGCTCTAACATGATCACACCAAGGAGTTGTTTTGTTTTTCCTCTCCTAGTTTAAATTCCTGATAGAGCAAGGAATAGAATCTGCTCCTTTTCATTCCTTCCTAAAACCAGGATCGCCTGTTGGGAACACCTCCACTATTTCTCTAACAGGCCGAGTATGTTGTGGAGCAAGCACAAACTCAGCTGCAGACACAGGGGCAGCAGCAGCAGCAAAAAAATATTTAAAGCAAGACACTTTCACACAAATCCAGGTACTGAGAAGTGCTAAGCCCCAAAACAGAACTAGTCTAGACAAATTACACTTGAAGGAGCACTAATGGAGTACGAGCTGTCATTATCTCCATCAATACCATTTTATTAATTGAATTGGCACAAGCATGACATAATAGAGAGTTTTCAACTTCGGTGGGTTAGGTAGCACAACCTAACTGGTAAAAACACTTCAGCACACTACAATCTTACATATAGCAGGCCAGCAACTGGCACGCACTGGGGAATTTAACAAAGGCACAAATTCTGCATCCTCTTCCTCCAGGGTAGACTGTCCTTTACCTTGAAGTGTCATGACACCAAAGCCAGCTCCAAGTAGCCAGGCGAGCTGACATAACCCAGATTAGGCTGGACTAGACCACTAGATCTTCCCTTTGACACAGGACAAACTGTGTCAATGTGACTAAAACCTTGGGCCTGACAGTGTGACTAAAAATCAGCCCCAAGGTCAACCTCCTGCAAGAGGGGGCAGGCAGACAGGTGCTTGCCATTGGATTAACCCTCAGGAATCACCGAAGCTCTGCAACTCTATAGTCCTCAGGTGTTCACATGTAAACAAGCAGAGCCTGCAACTGCTCTGCCCACACAGGCACCTGCAGCCTCCCAGCTCTATTCTGAACTGGTGGAGGTGGCACAGCTGGTAAGCAGCTGCAAAGGAGCAACACATGGCAGAATCTTGTCTTCTAAAGCATTTTTTCCCCTCCGAGTACCCTGAGTAATAGGAGGGAGAAAATGTTACACATTGTGACATAACTAGTTCAGGTTGATGACTTCAGGATCCTGCAGACTAGTTCCCCAGCTGAACATGCAAAAGGTTGGCATGAAACAGCCCAGAAATGTACGTGCGACAGGTTAACATCACTGCACTACCATTACTAGTGCAGCCATGGGACTTAAGAGTAAAAAATGAAGTTTCTATCAGCCGGATGAAAAGTATGCCAAAGAGAAGAGACAAGTTAAGGGATCCTGGAAAGGCTCTATGTGGTTTCAAATCTAAAATTAATAATTATCACCTTAAAAACAAAAAAAAACCTCCCCATAGCTATGAAGTAAAAAATGCTCCTTTTCCCAACCAATAATATCTATAAAAGTAAAAATCAAGGAGAGAAAAAAAATGTATAGTAAAGCCATGAAGAAATGATCACGTGTCACTTCCACAAGCAGCAAATCAAAACTGTTCAAAGTGCTCTTCCCTCCCTCCCCGTGTCCCTCTCTCTGCAGCTGTACAAGAGGAATGTTAGAAAACATGTAAACCAAATTAATAGTTTGATACAGTAAGAAACCTCTTTGCCCCACACTGCTGCTCTGCGTTTGTTTCTTCTCACCTGAGACAGATTCTGCAGAGAGTTCCTGATATCGTGCAGGACTCTACGCAGCTGCATCTCCACGGTGGAGGGCGGATTGATGGCGTGAGGTCGGTGGGAATATCCAGGGTGCCTCGGAGAGAAGGGACAGCCAAAGGGGGAGAGCGCGGCACTGAAGGAGGAGCCCGAGAGGCTTGGGACGCTGTGGGTGCTCAGAGTCCTCATGTGCTCGCAGAGAGGCCTGTCCAGCCACTCGGAGGGGAGCGAGTGGAGGGAACAGACTGACTGGGACATGTGTGCAGGGATGTGCAGCGGGCAGCTCTGTACCCTGGCGTGACCGGGCTCCTCAGACAGTCTGCTGAGCCCACTCTGGGACATTTCTCTTTTGGAGGATGAAGGAGCAATGAACAGGGTAGATTTGCACACAGGCTGGCTGGCAGGCGGCTTATCCTCCAGTTTGTCCTCCTCAGACGCCAGGTTCTCGTCATCCTCCGCAGGGGTGTACTTGTAGGTGAAGGAAGGAGGACTGCACAAAGTCTCTTTTCCTGGAGCGAGCTGGACGTTCACAGAGGACACCACCCTCACCGGATTCAGCAGGGCCGTTGGGAGAGACTGAGACCGCCTGAGGGGATAGCCCGTCTCGGCAAACCAGCACCTCTGCTTCCTGAGGAGGTCCTTGGATTTAAGCAGAGTGCGTCCTGCCCTGGAATCGGATGTGCCAACAACCTTCATCTGGGCTCTCTGCAGCGCCACGTGGACCCTGTCCACAGAGGAAGGCAATGGATCACCAGCTTCAAAAGATTCCGCTGGCTTCAGAATATGGTGCGTTTGGTACTGAGGAAATTCAAACGTGCTGATTTTGTCAAGGTCACTGTCATCACTGCCTTCCTCCAGTAGCTCCAGCTCTTTTTGCTCACTGGAGAGGTCTTCTCCTTTGGAGCTGACCTCTGCTTGAACTGTCTCTGGTGTATGAGATGACTTGCTTTCTCCTTGCATTTGTTCAGTTTCAGATTCAGAAATGCTTTTACTTCTGTTCTCAGAAGGTGTCTCTACCTTTTGTCTCTCCATTTCAGAAAGAACATCTTCCTCATCATCCTCTTCATCTTCCTCTTCCTCCTCCTCCTCCTCAAACTTATTGAAAAAGAGCAGCTCCTTGGCTATGGGCGTCTTCTGTTCCTCACTGTGCGACGTCACGGTCGTCTCGCTGTCACAGCTCTCCGCGCTGCTTCCCATGCCCTGCAGCGACTCGTGAACCTGCGGACGACGAGAGCCAGTGAGCGCAGGCGGGACTTGAGCGCTGCCTCCTGGCGAGGCAAAAGCCCCAGTTCACATTCACTGCGGTAGGCAGTGGAAAGAACAACCCAAAATGCATCCAGCATTCAAGAGCAACACAGGACAGGGAACAAGGAGACCGAAGCAGGTTAGGTAAGCTGGAAGCACACTAAAGCACCCAGGCTACATCTAGGGGGTTGGGTTCAGCACTGACAGCTAGGTCAGCAGTCGGCAACACTGACAGCGCAATGAGGAGAATTGCTGATCCCTGTGAAACCGCTGCCACAGGGTAGGACCAGGAGTGGGGGAAACAGCCTGGTTTACACGACAGAACCGTCTGAGACTGCAAACCTCACATTAGGCAGCTAATCTCTACTGAAGACTGAATCTGTCTTAGAAAACTTTATTTTGGCTGCCAGAGATGAAGGGAAATAGATTTCCACTCTTTCTGACATATCCTGGATTTCAAAGGAATGCTTTGGCTGTAAGAGTCAATTATTTGACAGTAGATGGCACTAATTTACCATACTTTTAAGAAACTATATACATCCCCCCATCCCCTTCATCTTTTCACAGGTTGTTCATCAGCTGCCAAGTTCTCACTTCACTAGTCTAATCACTCATCTGTATTTTCTAAATTCAGCTCTATACTTAGTCTAAGTAAAGCAGTTAAGGTGGCAGAAGACAGCCTAACAGTTTCAAATCTCACACATTCAAAACATCTATTCAAAAGAGAATAAAACAGAAAAAAAATGCTTTATGATCAACAAAGTTAAACTCCATTAGTTAAGACATGAGACTCAGTTGCAGCATGCTTAAACAGGTTCTGTTATCAATCTAAAAATCACTCTGAAGACCAGGAAGGAACATCTCCATTCTGAGACTCCTTCTAACCTGCCCATCAACTTCAGTGCAATCCCAGTTTAGAAGAGAGTAAAATAGCATCTGAAACTGCAATGCTCATTTCAAAGACCATGGTCAAATGATGCTCATGATCCAAAGGAACTGGAACAAAAACAAACATTGGATTTAAGACTAACTAAGCATTTGTATACATTCATAGCAAAGTCAGCACAAAAAAATCTTCTCCCTTTCTGCCAGCTGCTGAAGTTGATTAAAACAATAGAAAAAAAATAGGCAAAAAGAGTAGGAAGGCAAAAACAAAAAAGAAATGAAATTAACAGCAGAAAAGCCACATTCTTAAATTCTTCTTTCATCTTCCTCCTTATTCGCTGGCGTTATGAGAGGAATGGACTGGTTCTGGAGTCTTGGCCAATAGCAAAGGATACGACAAAAACCACGAACAGGAAGCCACGAATTTAAAGCTTACTCCAGATTCCAGTACACTCAGTTTATCCTGCTAGGAGGGCTTTCAATTTTTAAGCCAGACCTACAAGAAATTTAGCAGGTCGAACCTTGAGCACGTAAAGTTTTCTGAGGATCCACACTGGCAGTCAGGATAGAGGCCAAACATCAACATGCCTTCTCCCCTCCCTGACCCTCACTGTACCACGATAATCTGTAAGCATCTCAAACCACAATACAAGACACTTACCTGAAGGTGATTAAATGAAAAGCAATCCGTGGAGGAATCCTCTGCAAAGCCGCTGCTATCGGAGTGCTGGCTAGCAGTCCGTAACAACTGATCTATTTTAAAAGAAAGTAAAAACCAGCTGTAATTAGCTGACAAACCCCGACCTTTTAAGCTCAATTACATTTAACACATGCTTTCCTTTTACATCATAGTGTAAAAGGAAAGAAATGTAGCAGATGTAGATAACATAATTCTTTCTCAAATTCATCACTGAACAATTCAGAAAAACAACTAGTTTGTTTCAAGCATATAAAGCACAAAACCTTTTCTCGTGCAAAGCTCAGCTTGGGAAATTTCCAGCCTCAGCGGAAGAGTAACCACCTTCCACATTTTTGTTTCTTGAGCTGTGGAAAAGAAACCCTGTTCCATTGATTTTCCTTCCACAGGACTGACTGACTGATCACAGCTGACAAGCAGCCCAAGGAGCAGCTGCTTTTGTACTACTGACACACGCTGACCTTAGTTAGGACACGGCCCTCCTTAGACTTCAGTAAGCGACGGGCCGGACTCTGAACACGGCTGGGGACTGCGCTGCTTGCCCAACTCAGGGGCAAGCACAGCACCAGCGCATCAGCCAGCAGCCTGCCAAGGCACATTCCCGGTGCTCGAGATAGGGGCCTCCTGCTTGCTCTTCAACACGTACACTAGACAAAGTGCTCGAGCGGCCCCGAGGTTTCCTGCAGTGTGAGCCCCCTGCTCGCAGGGCTGCTTTCAAGGAGTTCCCCAGGAGCTCCGCAGCAGCGGGACATGCAGCTGGGCCTCGCTGCCTCCCGCACGCTTAGCAAGCGACGGGTTCACCTCGTGGCACCACAAGCAGGTTGCTTAGCCAGGTGGCAGCCTAGGGAGCAACAACCGCTTCTCAGCACCTTTTTGGAAAAGCCTGGATGCGAGAGGAGCCCATAGTGCCCGCATCCCTGCCTCCTCCCGGCCCTGGCTGCGCAGCGGCTGCACTCGGGAGGCTCTGTGCTGAATTTCGCCCCACATTCCTGCAACCACAGAACTGTCATCATATAATTAATCCCAGTTCATAGCTCAATGCATTGGAATGCACTGTGAAAAGTGTTTTGAAACTGCTGGATATTCAAAAACATTTTTTTTTCTTGCATTAATTTTGATGAACACTTCACTAAGGCGGGAATAAAAGCCTGCATATGCCCAGAAGCTTGCAAATAATCAAATAGGCCAACTACCCTATAAAACTTCAGCATCAGCCGCCACATGCAGTGTTTGGTGGGTGCCTTTCTAGAGCGCTGCTGCTCTGTTATCACAGCAGCCACCAAACCAACAAACAACATCTTCCCTCCAGACAGGTATCTCCTGTCAGCTGTCACCAAAGGCAGTGGAAATGCCTTCACTTAAACTGGACAAGCTCTCATTGAGCACCCAGTACAACTAGCACCCCAGGGATCGTGCCAGCAGCAGGGCAGCACTGCCACCGCGGCTGAGGGGGAGCTACCAGCTTCTCTGCAGTGAATAATCAACAGATTTGGGCCTTCTCCCTGTCACTTTCCCCATTTGATGGATGCTAGTTTAAAAGGAAAAAGCACCTTTCGTCAAAGCCTTACACCCACAGGAGAGATTCCATATGGTGCAGTCAAAGTACGTTAGCCACACGTGTCTTGGGATCTGCTTTCACGAGCATGAAGTTTATTCGGCTCAAGAAAAATACCGACCTGCCCTTCTACTTCCTTCTCCGTCAGCATTTCCTTTGCAGCCACAAACAAATAAAAATCCTCTCTTCAAATCAATTATTGCTCTGCTGGGAGGCAGTACTAAAGTCAAAATCAGTGTATTAGATCATTTTCCACAGGATTTGTTGTGTATGCACATGCCTTGACAGCCAAGCGGGCAGGATAGGATGCATGCCGAGATTCTTGCAGAGCCTGAAGGAATTAGGTGTCACAAAGGCTGTCCAAAAGAGACATCCTTCTTACAGACTTTTTTTTTTTTTTGTGAGGCAAAGGCACTAGAAATGTTTGGATTGTTTTAAAGCTAATCAGAGAAGGCATTTTTTAAGCATTATAAGTTGTTTTCTACCACAAATCTCCCTTGCCTCTTGCATATTCTCCAGAGAGCTCCACTACCTCACTCTCATGCAAACATAACAAATACTTTAAGGATCCCTGCTACTTCCATATGAAATGGCTTCTGTTTGGCCAGCATATGGCAGGGTTTAGCACTGTACAAACCAGAAATATTTGCTATTACACTGCAATACACTGATATGTAATGGTATCCCCACCCTCCTTGTCAGCTACTGATCCAGATATTCCACCCACTCTACGGCTCTTGGATGTCTCCGATTCAGGCACCCGAGGGCAAAGCATTAAAAAACAAAACAGCCAACAATAAATTACACACAGATCTTGGTTAAAATGACTCCTGGCAACAGAGCGTCTGAAGAGAAGCAGGTTGTGATCAGACCCGGCTCCGCTCTCTTCATCTTGAGCTCTGCACCGAGGGCTGGGCTGCAGAGGCTCAGATGGCTTCACCCCTTGCCTAGGGGAAACATGAACGCTCTCTCACCAGTCAGGTCCGTAAGGACAGTTTCCTCCACACAAAGGCAAGGAACACAACAGCACAGCACACTCGGCCCTGATCTCAGCAGCCTTACAAGGACCCCACTAATGCAGCTGTACCTGCCAGAAGCAGGTCACCGCACAAGGGCAACCGTGCGGGCCAGGCGACCCCACCACCACGGAGAGGAAACCTCCTCAACGAGCGGGAGGCGGCCAGGGCCGGTACAACACGGAACGTGTGGGAAAAGGAACCAGCCAGTATGAACCAAAACCAAAAATACATGAAAAGGAACAATCAAATGCACGTCGCAGCTGACCTGAACACAAAACAAAAACGTCCTTTAGATGATTGTTTTAAGCTCTATAAAGCAAGAAAATATTTTTAGATGCTGAATACGTGCCAGAGAAGTGTGGGTACTCAAAAATACATCAAGGAAGCTGACAAAGTTCTAAACAAAAATGGATGATGAAGAAATAAGCCTGTGGTTTATGAAACACAAGAGCACAGATTAATCGTTATCACATAATGCAATAAGTCAGTGTTATCTATTGCTCAATAATATTCAGTTATCAGGACCACTCCCAAACAGCCCCACCAAGTACTTGTTTTAAATATTCTGCATTACTACCACTGACTTACAAAAGGAGGAAGCCTACACAAGCTGCCTGCGAAGCCTCAGTAACGTTTATGACTCTTACAGCTGCGATACTGGCAAAGCTCTAACCTACTTAACAAAATCATTAACAAATTAACCTCTCCAGCTCGGCTGCAAAGCATCCCGCTAGGAGATTCAAGGTACTGCCCCTTTTCCTGCCTTTGTCACGCGGCACCACAGGACCAGCCCTGGGCACCGCGGCAAGCACTGCTGCGAGGCTCCTCAGGGCTCCTGAGGATCCCCAGCTTCTGCTCAGCTCAGCGCAGACTCCGCCACATACAAATCCTGTTCTAAGTCTCTCTCTCTCTCACACCTCCCATCTTCTATGGAGTTGCACCTATAAAGAGTTACAAATATGAAAATACTGTAAAGGACAGAACAGGCAGGTAGGCGTTCTTCACTCTAAGGACCAAATTCTCAAAATTAATCACTGCGTTTTTCCTATCAATGCAAGGCACCTTAGCAGAAACAGCTTTATGACTATTCAAAATATCACAAAGCCACTGATGTCGGCACCCAGACACTCACAGCTCCAGTGCCCGGAGAATACTTCATTCTCTGTGCATTGTACTTGTATTTGTCTTGTTTGTCCTGCATTTCTGGAATGGAAGGTGCTGCTGTATAAACACGGCATGAAGAATTTTGTTTTCTAACTAACTCCCTTCTAAATAACTTTGAAATAGTGGTTTTTTTTTTTTATAGTGGACATTTAGCAGCACTGTATGTTTATAGTGTAAAGCAACTGAAGCTTTTCGTTTTTCTCTGCTGTGTCCCTTAAAAATAAATAAATTAAAAAAGGTAAAAAACAAAAGAGCTGCCTACACCCACAAAAACATATCTACATTTGATGTTTGTAATAACAAGGGGTAGAATTCCAGTTTGGGACATAATGGGAAAGCAGGTCAATAACATCTGTAAGACAAAAAAAGTCCTAAAAAGTATATTGAGCCAGTCAATATGATACAGAATTATTTGCATCTCCTACGGAGAGTTTAACAAATAGACACATTACTACAGTAACACAGTAACTTGTAAGCCTTTTTCAGGAATCTTTTGCTTGACAGACTGTAGAGATGTCTTAATAGCCTCCAGACTATTTCAGTAGCAAAGATTTTTTTTTTTAATTCAAATACCTCACATCTTATTACAGACCCTCTTAAAAATGCCTTACAAATTGTTGTAAATGTCAAAGGAAGCATCCACAGCCCTCTCTGTAGAAATAAAAAGACATTCCAAGGTTTATAAGTCTTTTATAAACTATGAACAGCACTAAGCCCGCTAACAGACGCAGAAACATCCCGACATGAAAAAAGGACAAATCTATCCCTGGGGGGAAGCATTCACCTGCAGCAACTTTCAGTTTGTGGGCACCATACTCACACAGGTGAAATCACACCATATGAGAAGAGCAGCCCTTGGAATTTTACACTGACCCCATCTCAAAAGATTGCTGATAAGCAAGCACTAGAGACCAGAATTCCACATTCGGATCCAGTGGCCAGCAATTTAAAAGCATCCATTAACTTTAGATGCCTTCGATTTGGTGAGCACTTGCGCTTCAAGAAAACAGGCCTCTATGTTGTCTCATGTTGGACATCTTGCAGAAAAACTGACTTGTGTTTTTTAAAGTTGTGAGTAAGTTCTCCGCCAAACGCTTTCTTTTTTGTCGGTTTTACAGAAACCCATACAGAACAACATGTTAAATTTCCACACCTCCCAGGTTAAATAAAACGTCGGTCCCAGGTTAACTTTCAGTGCTCTCATCAGCATTGAAATCCCTATAAGGCAGCTGAGAAGTCCAGGCTGTACCAGCATGTAAGAAACTGTCTAAATCATGTGAAGTGGGTTCAGAAACAGGTGGGATTCACTAGATGGGAAGTGTGAGACCGTAGCCTGCCGTGCCCCTTGAAAGTCTCTTGCTAGAACCGCCTGCTGCCTTTCAACAAGAAACACAGGACCACCCAGTTAGCTTTCCTTGCGCAGGACAGGATGGAGGTAATGTAGCACCAGGAATAAAAGCACAAAAGTAAAATTTTATGAAAGAAGAGAGAGAGAAAAAAAAAATACTCTTTCACTGCAGCTCCTAATTCCTTAGGTTTTCTTTACCTGAAAAGCCCTTTCTTTAGCTACTGAGGCCTGGCAACAAGGAACCTAATACATAAAGAGTGCATCCCTGAGATACTACCAGCACCACCCACTGTCCCTGGGGCTTTAACCCGGGGCAGGCAATTGTTTTAAAGCATGTAACAAAAAACTTTAAAAACCAATCAAGTGGGAAATGCTCGGAACAACCAAAGATACCCTTTCCAGCAGGTCCTCCTTCTAACCTACCTTGAA
Source organism: Crypturellus tataupa (assembly GCA_034781795.1). Taxonomy (NCBI): domain Eukaryota; kingdom Metazoa; phylum Chordata; class Aves; order Tinamiformes; family Tinamidae; genus Crypturellus; species Crypturellus tataupa. Next base: position 2,005,111 of record JAWLRI010000251.1, read on the forward strand.
AAGAGAGGGAGAGCAGCAGGTCCAGCTCTTGTGTTCTACAAAATACTGCTGAATCTATAAAACCTCCATCCCTGATAACCAAGGGTTAGAATGCAGAGCTTAGGCCAGAGCATCCCCAAAAATACTAACGCCATTCAGCTGAGAGTTCACAACACTGTCTATTTATGAACAAACGATTTTTTCAGTTGTTACTTAAAAGAGGTTTCCCTTGCTGAAGTACATTCCTGGAGAAACACGCCTGGCTATCCACACTGCGCCTGCTTTGAAGCTGAGCCTACAGCAAGCTCCAGTTCTTCTTTAATCACACACATATCAGCTGAAGAACAGACTTCTCTTGCCAACATAGGATAAAAAGCAGTAACTATCACAGCGTGAATTTAAACATCAGCCTTGTCCTTCTCCCAGGACATAAAAGATAAGTAACAGTTTGAGATGAAAGTACAAACTAAACAGGCTACAAAAGTCAGTGCACAGAGTTGGCCATTTGAAGGGCTACGATTTCCATATGGGTGCAGGCACTTCTCCCTTGTACAGCCAACATGCACGCGCAGTGGCACCACGTAGGAGACCGCTGAACACATCATACAATTTAGGTTTAAAACAACATAATTTTAGTTCAAATGAGTATCCTAAATTACAGGATCTACTAGGGAAAAAAAAATCCCACACAACCTGAATTAACATTTCAGTTTCTCTGAGCTATCATCAACGCTACAAAAGTCAAAGCAGTCACTGAGGTTAGAGAGACGTCTTTTTGCCTGTAATTTCGCTGCCACTTTGCAACAATGTTCTCTGATTTTAGAAGCAACTGAAAGGAAACAAGTCCTTTTTTACTTCTACGGAGAAAAGAAACTCCGGAGGTTTTAAATATCTGCACCATCATTTCAGAGAGGGAAGGACATTGAGCAGAGTATCCTGCTGTCTCCTAGGAACAGGAGGCTACTCACCCTTCCTTGACTTGGCCACTACCAGCTGGTGAGAGGCAGGAACATGCGGTAGGTCTCCCTCTGTGCTCTGGATCTACAGGAAAGAAAGGATAAGTATTGTGAGGCCAACTGGAACTCATTCCCGTGCTCCAAAATGCCTGACCCGTAATATACTGTACAACATCCCTGTAAGAAAATACTGTTTTTTAGACTAATATACCACACACACACACACACAAAGCAGAGATCTCCTTTGATCACACTCATTGCAAAAATGACCTATGACAATATCGAGAATTCCCAGTTCCCCTTCGGGGAAAGATTCAAATAATAGTATCCAAGCATCTTTACATATTCTTACTCGAGTACTGCCTTTTCCATTTAGCATTTGTGGTCTCTTATTTGAGTAGAAAGAACAAGCAAAATACATTTAGAAAAGGATATGTAGAGATCAGTACATGAGAAGTGTCATCTGCTGCCCTGCCAGGTATTTCTCCAAGGCCTGTGAGCCCGTCTGAACAAGTGAGATCCTGCCAGAACCTACTCCAGACTCCACTACATTAATACTTGTGGAAACACTTCTTTCATTCTCCAGATTAAAAAAAAAAAGAGGGGGGAGGGGGCAGATAATGTCTTCAGAATCCCAAGAAATCTTAAAACTACAATATATGGAAAATTAATACTGTTACTTAATCATTTTGCGAAACAAAGTCTTATTAAGAAAGCAGTTCTACGACAACTGTTCAAACAATGAAAAGAATAAGCTTGAGATCTGAACAGGAAGGCTTTTGTTTAGCTTGAAAGCTAGAATACATTTTCGCTTTTGTGCGCTATGAAAAAAAAAGCTAATGGTTCGCATGCAAGCCTACACTTAAAGTAGAAGAAACACCCACCAACAGGCTGCCTGCTTAATTTCAAAGAAACAGAAGCAATTCAAGCAGTGCAGCTTTCACCTCCATTTGTGACAAACTTAAAACATGTAAAATGAAGATACTAATGTTTAAAGTCCAAAGCCTGTGTACAGCATCCACAAAGGTGCATCCTCTCAAGGGCAAACTCCTGCAGAAGAAGGCAGCCCAAATCTTTCACTATTAGTGAAGAGACTATATAGTATACTCCTGCATAATAAATGGGAGAGGCTCCTATTCCCATAGGAGACGAAGGCTGCACCGAAAGGGCAAATGACTGTTTTGTGGAGATGCAAGGGAAACTCACCAGTTAAGCTTATAAACCCATCCTGCTCTTAAAAAGCAGTAACAAATAATCTTACAGGCTCCCTGACTGCACTGGCCTTCCAGCAAAGACATCTTGATTCTCTTGAACCTGCCTGTTTCCAGCAGCTGAATTTGCAGCCTCTGGACAGCGCAGCCCCTTCTCGTGTAGCTCCCTCGCAGCCGCTCTCCCAGGGCCGGGATGCAGCACCCTGCTCACGTGGCGGCCGCCCCTTCTCCCTCCCTGTCCTGTGGACGTGCGGGGCCGGAGCGGCTGCCGGGGCTCGCTCGGCGCTCCCGTGCTCCTATCTCGGCAGCGCACGCTTCCGAAGGGTGCTCCGGCAAGCCCGGAAGAGGCTCCGCGGGCCCCGCTCTTACGGGCACAAACGCACTCCCAACCAAATCGGCAGTGCCCAGGGACGGGTCACACCACTGTTTCTAACACAGTTTATTGTTCTCTAGACCCCGTTGAGAGACGCACGGGGAGGGAAGAAAGAAAATAAAAAGAAAACAAACCTCAGGCTGCCAGGTATTGTTCTGGAGTTTCTTTACCAAAACCAGGTCCCTCCCTCCTAGGATTGTGTGAGCAGCTGATACGTATACATGATATTGCATAAACAAGGAGCCACCACAACCCTATCCCACATCGCATGTGAGCCGGCCAAACCAGCTGTGTTTATGCCCTGGCACCACTGCAAAGTATGTCAACCAAAACCTCGCAAACGCATCACGTTCGGCTTGGACAACAATTTCGTTAGGCTTTCTTCGGTTCATAACCCTTTACAGACCAATGTACTCAGAAAGACAACTGCAGGCAGCTGCCTGGCTTTTTGTTTGCTTCGCTTTGACCAAGAATGCCAAAAAAACAGGAGACATATCTCATCTGGGATGTATGAAAGCAGCCTATTAAGAATGTAGCAGAAGGCATCTCCATGCAGACACCTCACAAACTTCTGTGTAGCTGCACGATGAACTGGACTAAGAAAATAATCCAGCCGAAAATTACATCAGGAAAAATAACAAACTCAAACCCATCGGGTATTTTTTTCCCCTCTCTCACATGGCCCCTCTCCTTGTCCTAGACGGTCACACAACAGGTTGGTGATGGCACAGACAAATGGCAGCAATTGCAAGGGGCAGAACCTGCGAAACCATCACAACTGAAGACAGTCTTTGCTGTTTGCTCCAAGACTTTGGGAGTTTTCTCTTCACTTATTTTCTTCGCCCACTTCCATAATGAGATTGCAAACCTTCATTTTACATAATTATTTCGCACAGATAACCGATCAGTAGCTAAGTTTTGCAACAGCAGCCACTTAGAAATGTGCCCACAAAAACATTTGCTGACTCAAGACAGATCTTGTAATTGAAAGTGTGAGTCTGTGTAGAAAACTGCATTCCTGAATCCGTAGGCTGCACATTTACTAGCCTAATAAACAAATCACAGGAACCTGGGAATTAAAATCCCTTTGGGACTATCACCAATGAAACAAATTGGCTAAATGCATTTATGAACATAGCAACAAGCAGTTAACAGAAATTGTAACTAAGCCACTGTAAAAAGGCAAGGGAACAGTGACTTCTAGTGAGTGCACTGATCTCTAGCGAATAAACAAGGCAACATACAGAGGATTACCAACAAAGCCAAACTTAAATTTGAGGAGGGAATCCTACCCTACATTATAGTCTTTTGTCCTTCAATGCAAAAGGCACTTGTTCCACCCATAAAATTATCCTTAACCAGAGAATTTGAAGGATTCCTAGAGAAAACACCATCAAATGCATCGGAGGGAACATTCCTCCCCTGGCAACCATCAAGTTATGTAAACTGTATGCAAAAACAAAGTCATTTCCACCTACCTCTTCCATCTCAAAGGAGTCCTTCTGGGGCAGCATGAGATTCATTAGGGATGGATTTGCTAGGGGAGCACAGGGCTCTTTACCTGGCGATGACATGGGAGGCCTTTGCACTTGAGGGCTACTTTCAGACTCACTAGAGGCGTTAGAATCGCTGCTAAGGTTGGGAGAGTCCAGAAGCTGAGGCTCCTCACACGGTCTGTGCTGGGAGCTTGCCAGCTTGCTGCATGGCACAGCGCTCTCCTGTGCATCATTAGTTCCAGCAGAAAGGTCTGCAGGTTTGTTCACGTCCGTAACATTTGTCTGATAAGCAGCCATCTCCTCCCTTACAGTAGCCAACAAAGAGGGCGAGTCTTTCTTTTTGGAGTGCTTTGGCAATTTAGATTCATTTTTAGCATCGTTTTCCTCGCTGCCTAGTTCTGCAGGACTTTTCCCTCTGTCAACAGGCGACGGCGTGGAGCAGCCGCCGCCGTCGGCCTGCTGCGCGCCACACAGGTTGAGCTTGGACAAGGTCTTCATCAACCGGCTGGCCGTGTTGCTGCGGTTTAGAGGGGGAGGGCTGGGCGCCTCCTTGCTGGAGGACACCGAGTTCATGCTGCCAATTTTCTGTAGCGGAGTCCCAGAGACTTGAGAATATAAAGAAGAAAAGGCATTGGCCACAGTAGTAAGCACTTCAATCTGACGAAAGCGACCTGTGCAGAACAAAGCAAAAGGCAGAGTTTATGAGAATATCTGGTGTCACATCTCTGAACAGCTGACCCAGCTCTATGTGACGGTTCACAGGCAGCTCCTATCTTCACATTTAAGACAGAATTTGCTTCATAAACTGTCCCTCATCCCACCCCAAATCTCTTTGTTATATGAAGGGTCCCCAAGATTGAGCACTGCCTAGTCCTGTTACCTGCAAGAAATACAATAGTGCATTAAGGAACAGAAAAACCTCAGCAAGGGCTCTTGCTCAACACGCCTAGACAGCATGGGAGCTTTTCACAAAATAAAAATAACGTGAAGTTGCATATCTATGTACTTTAATTTACACAGTGCTAGCAAGAATGAGAAAAGAGATCATTTAGATTGATTGCTCTTCCCATCTACAGCTATGACAGGACATTTCAGCTGTGCCTGCATTTCAGAAACATTCATTACTGGACGCAAAAAGCTCCCAGCAAAGTCACTGGCACGGATTTTAACAATTTCAGAATTAGGTCAGTGTTAAGTGCTCTCAAAAATCCCACCTGATACTGAGGAACACATTAAGAAGACAGGTACTACTACCTATCTCAGTGCTTTAAAGTTACAGCAGCAGACAGGCTTAGAAGCAGGAGACAGGAATGATACACAAGGGAAGGCATCAGGTCTGACAGGATGTCTTTCATTTCCCTCCCAACTATAAATGCCTTTCCATCACCCCAGTTGTACAACACTAATGGTCACTTTTGCCATAATTAAAAACAAGCAAGATTTTTATTATGGATTTTGAATGGAATTTTGCCTTTAGACTGTAAAGGTATTTTTGCCAGGACACTAGATAATAGCCTTTCTTTTGAGGTTGTTTATACACTTTAAAAATCAATCAATAAATAAACCTACCTCACTTCAAAAACATACTTACTCGTTAAAGCAAAATTTGGATTTTCCACTTCCATGCGCTGTATCTGAGCATTCAAAAACACTTTGATGTCTATCCCTCTGGCAAATGATGATGAATTAAAAAATCTTGCTGGAATTTTTGAAGCAATATCTGGCTCATCTCTTCCAAACCCAAGGTTATAGAGCACTTCTTCTGGGTCTTCCTCATAAAGCTCCAGTAATTCAGAAACACTAAAATGAAAAAAAAAGTTTACCATCCACTTATCTCCTTTTAGGACATGGTCCCTTCTGTCCAATCACTAATTTAGCTCACCATCCAGCTTTGCCTATTGAATTTTTGACTCCTCCAACTCTGTTGATTTTAGGAAATAATTTTGGAGATACCTGCACCTGAAATGTTGGTTCACACCACCATAGACATCAGCCCAGCTGTATTTCCAAACGGATCCTTTTTTTTTTTTTTTTAATTTAAAGTAGATCACCTTATTCTGCAGATCATCATTTTAAAAATTGCATTAAAATTTCAGACATTTCTAAAGCTTAGGCCCATTTTTAAGTATTTACCGGAAACCACAGCTGAAAACAAGTAACACTTTTTCAAGCAACCAACTGAAAATTCCTTTCTCGGCTACTAAATACAACAAAGCACATAAATCAAGCCAAGTCTATTTAACTTAGGAACAGAAGAAGTTTTGCCAGCAAAACAGTGCCAAATTCCACTGAACTGTGCCATGACCTTCAAAGCATAGTACTCTTTTACCTTGAAACAGTTGCACTGCTTTTTCCAGACCCTGTGGAGTTCATACTTCTCCCCTTCTGGTGAAACTGAAGCCTCCTCTCCTTCGCCAACATACCATTACTGTCAAGACAAACGGAGAAGACCACTGTGATAAACTGGTTTCTCTCAGCAACTCAAGTCTCTGCCTCTGTAGAGAACAAAGTCTCCAATCCCGCTGAATTCGCTTCCCGTTCAACGTTATCTGGTTTATATTAGCCATGTCAGTTATTGAAACCAAGCAACAAAAGCACCCCCGGAGACCCTTCAGTTAAAGCCTATGTATATTCTTAAGAAATGGGAGGCAAACGCAAGCCAAGCAGCCCCTAATCTTCCCAGGGCTGTGCCTCCCAGCCAGCTCCCAGCCGCCTGCAACAAGGAAACCCAACCTCAGGCACGGCCTCCTTCCCTTCCTGCCCGGGAACCAGGACGCCCAGCCAATTTCTTTCCCAATCCAAAACTCTTTCCTCCCTGAATCTCTAGAAGCTGCTTCCCCATTAGCCTGTACTCTGTTCTTGAACGTACCATTAATGAGAACCTCTTCTCAGGACAGAATTCCCTAAGGGAATTTTACTGTATAAATTCTAACCCAAAGAGCAGAACATACACTAAAATTCACTTCAAAGCCCGCTGGAGTTTATCTAAGGAAGAACATCAAAGGAGTTCTCTCTATAAAGCATGAATCTCTCTTTTTCTTCCCCTCCAAGTTTTTCCTCCCTGTTCAGAAAAGTAAAATTACTTTTTCCTTGAAATTCCTGAAATGGCCAGGAATCAGTAAGCCAAAGAAAGAAGGTGAATCATACTAAATTACTTTGAAAATATGCATTTTTCTCTCCACCTAGAAGCTACAACAGGTCTGCCAGAAGAGAAAAAACTCGCAGTTCAGAGTGACTGCTCTTGTGCTACCTACAACTTCCCTTTTCCTCTCCAAAACTCACCTGAACAGAAAGAGGAGCCTTAGTCCTGAGGCTGCCTATGCTACCTCCACTGTGCCCTTTCCCTCACTCACTCTAGTGGGAACATTACTGCAAACGGACAGAGAAGGCGCTTACCATGCTTCCATCGGGGTATCGCTCCGTAGATGATTAGCTGGACAGAAAGAAGAGTAAGTTACAGACAGATTGCCTCAATAACCGAAATGAAAAAGGAGCACTCTTCTGAATACTACCAGATTTTTCTCTTTCCTGATAATAAGACTGTCAAGAGTTTCTAGTATACGGCCAGTATAAAGATGATCTGGTTTATTTGGGCTCTGTCCAAAATAAAATCTCACACAGACATAAGTTTGCATTCTATAATTAATCATGTTAACTTGAAGGTTTACGTGCTGTCAGTTAATAATTGTTACTCAGAGAGACAATTTAGTTTTTGAAATTTAGGACACGTTTACCAGCCGAAGGATTTTTCCACAGACAGGAAAGGGGAGGAAGAAGAAAATACACGTAGACAGTTGAGCTAGGAGAAGAAAATAAGAGATGAATCTGGCTCCCAAGGTCAGGCACTGAGAGTATGTTCTTCAGCCCTTAAATCACGACTGCTAGTTTTCAGCTTGGGGGCAGGCCCAATGTCTTTCAGCTGTGCAATTTCTAAATAGAAGTTGCATGGAGGCACTGGGTCACCAGCTTGGTGTACAGAGTATAAGTATTTCCATGAAGCTGAGACACTTCAGCTCCACATGAGAGCATCCCAGGAAGCGTGGTTCTTTTAGAAAACACACATCTTGCCAAACCCAGCTGAGCCTTTCCTTTAATTACTTGCTCCCCAAACCAGGAACTCAATATTAACAAACTGGCCACAGGTGAGAGGCCGGGGTGTATGTTACACCTGCACTTGTCCCATAGCTGGTTCAGAGGGGTCCTGCCAGGAAAACCTGGCACCTAAACCAACTGTACCACAGCAGAAGCAACAGAAAGCCAACCTGGAAACCTCAGCCCTGGTGCTTCTCATGCAGAGGCATCGCTGAGAAACTCAGCTGCACACATTCAGAATCCACAGTGCAGAAAGATTCTCTCATTTCTCTTGCTGGTGGCTGGTTTTAACAGCTAAGCCACAGGCGTCCCTGCTGCAGCAGCTTGTGCAATGCAGCCCACGAGGCTCGCGCACGGATCCACGCCGCACGGACGCCCGAGACGGGGCCGGGGCGGCAGGGCAGGCAGCACGGCCCCCGCGGCCCCGTCCTCCTGCTGCTCTCCAGCGGGAAGCCAAGCGCTGCAGGAGCGCCCACGGCTTGATGCATGACAATGCTAGCACTAAGACCCAAAAAGGAAGGAAATGACTTTCCACCTCAAAACCAGAAACACCTGATTATGATGGATGAGGCAAAAATTTGAAAGAAGAAAATTAGAGGTGTGTGTGTGTGTGTGGTGGAGGGGGAGGGTACATGATTTATTAAAAAGTACCGACTCTTTTATTCTTGGTTATGTGCTCAGAGCTTGGATTATTTTCACAAAGAACTTCTATGAAACTTTTATACTGCAGGCAACCCAACAAGTTAAAAAAAAAAGTCAGAAAGAAAATTTAATCCTATTTATTGTATTGCAGTCAGGGATTAATTTACTGCTTCTCCATCATTACCAGATCAAGGGCTTTATCAGATCAGCTGCTTTCCTCACAGGTCTAGAGTCTTTAAAAATTAAAATTGTTTCCCACCCTTAAGCCCTGTGCCATTAGTTTGGCAACACAGTCAAGACTGCTAGGGAGAAAGAGACTTTCCACTATACAAGTTGTGACCTTTTTCAAGAGCTATAGTTCAAAAAATAATAATTTTTAATTTTTTTTAAAAATTTAGTAAAAGACACTTAAAGTCTGAAAACAATCCCATCTCCAGAAAGAAAGAAAGAAAGAAAGAAAGAAAGAAAGAAAGAAAGAAAAAGTAGCTACTGACAGCAAAACTGTCAGTATATATTTCAAGGCTGATCAAAAAATACTTACTCAGCTTTGCATTTTTTCACATTTAAAAGCACTTAGCTGTTAATGGGTTTGCCTCTTGGCTGATATAAGCCCCTTTCTGCTTTCAGAAGGCTGTTCATGCCACCCCCCAGGGGTTCAATGGAAGTGAGGCATGTAGGACTGCCCAGAGTAACCCGTGGACAAGAAGAATAAGCAGCAAGAGGAGAATAAAAAGCTCTCTCACAGCTTCACCAAGTGCTGTAGGCTATATTGCTACTGTGGGTATTAAAAATGAGCAGATGGAACAGAACTCAGGGCTGACTTTGACCCCCAGGATAGACCAGAATATTTAACAAAATCAATATTCCAATAAAACCAAAAAGCAAAACTTGAGTATTTTTGTAAGTGTTCCAAGGCGGTTTTATAGCTAGCTTTACCAGCCTCCTTTGACCAAAAGGGAAATGTCTTTCAAAATAAAAATCAGATGACTGAATATAGTTTTTTTTGCTAGAAAGAGTCATAATCCTACCACACCCACCTTCGGCTCCCAAGGATAAGTCATCTTCAAAACTTCCTCCATTTCTCACCAGCATGCCTGCAAAAGTACAGTCGGCAGCTCAACAACTATAACTTTGCAGCATATTCTGCCCAGCAGCTCAAGTAAAGATATTAACAAGATGCTTCCAGTTCATACAACAGGAACCCACTAGACCATATTTATAAATCCTACATCACTCATACACTGAAAGGTTACATTTGATACCATAGAAAATTTAATACGCAAGGGAACAAATAATATACTGCTTGATTTAATGTGCAAGGAAACAAATAATATACTGCTTTAGTTTCCTGCTCAGCAACAACCAGGTCAAACTATGAGCAAATTAACTCTCAGTGCAAGCCTGGAGATACTACCTAAAGTGCCTGTAGCTGCTGTTACATTCTACTTCATATAGCTTACCAGGGAGTTTCAGAGTTAAAAAATGACTTTAGATCAGCCATGCCCTTCTCCTCCTATACCAGGACGAGACTCCAAGCAAAGACTCCAGATACAGCAAGTCATTTCTCTATGCTGTGTCACTACCTGCAAACTCTTGCTGTACTTTGAACTTTAGTACTCAGTCCTGCTCAGATAGTAAAATTTTCAGGTGTGGCAACCTGAGTTATTAGACTGAGAGACTACCTAGCTCACCTAAGTCAAAACTAAAGTTACCAAGCTCTCCTTTCTGCTCATTTGAGAGTTTTTGTAAGGAACTCCAGGAAGACTTCATCAGGATCTATTTGCTCTTCCCATTTTCTCTGCACTGACACTTTGCCATGATAACAACTCACTAGTGCTGATGAGACTACGGCTGCTTGTGCCACTGATAAGGAACTGAAGTCACGGTTTAATGTACACGAAAGCACAATTCTCAATAACAGAAAAAGTTTCAGTAGGCAAAGCCTTTGCTTACCCTTCAATAGAGGATTGCTTTGCTCATCCAGGGAGGCTCCCAGAGGCGTTCTGAAACCACAGAAGAGATTAATACTGGTTTAAAAACTTGCTGCTTCATGTCCTTCCTTACAGTGTGCAAGAGCCTTGTGATAGCAGCAGTTGTCCCTCCCTCCGCCTCCAGAAAGCACAAACATATGAGGGCTGGCAATAACTTCCTAAACAATCCCCAGCCCTCTGAACAAATACATCTCATAGGGGAAAAGAAAAACAACAAAACAGGTTAATGACTGCACTGCGGAGACACAAGACAGTGGCAAAGCTTCAGAGTCAGCAGGCCTCTGTCAGGGGAAAACACGGACCTCTGAGTAAACCACCTAGAGAAACAAGTATGGATTGTAGTTCCACATCTTCTATATGCCAGAAGCTGTCACCATTTTTCCCCAAATTTAAAACTTACTAGCATCCAGTTACCTCAGGTTTGGGAGAGCAGGGAGAGAAAGCTGTATTTTCTGATCAGAAGCAAGATAAGAATCTCTACAGCTCTGTGTGCTATCACTTGCCAGTTCTGGCATTTTATAGATTCTTTACTTTAGCTCTTATTTGCATGATTTCTCCCGGTCTTATTCCTCGAAAGGCAGTGGATTTGCTGAATCTCATTGTGTCTGAAACCAGCAGCAGAAACCGCGCCAGCAACAGGCCCAATCCCTTTAGGTGTTTGCACCAAATTTGTTGACATTAACTGAGTATTTCTATAGCTAGTCCCCCAGAGACCTGTTTAACCAAAGATCTGTCACCAGTAAGTAGTGCAGCATAACTTTCAAAGCTCAAAATAAATTCAGAAATAAAACACTCAAAGAAGGGGAAAGCAGATGATTCATATGCCTATATGTTTCACTCAGGGTTTTAATTAGACAAACACATAAACCTGCCCAAAGAACTCATTAAAGTAAATAGTGCTCTATTTACAATATTTGTTTTGGTGCTACAGCCAAAATTAAGCAACAAAAGTTTGCATTTGCTGCTTTGGAACAGGCCTTATATTTTTCTTCTTTTCTCTGAAAATAGCTCACTGTCACCACTGCCTACAACGCGCAACACGCTGACTTTGACAACAGCTCTTCTAAAAGTGCAGAGAAAATATATGTTATAGTAAGATGGCAATTGTAATAGCAAGAGCATCCAGGCAGGCGAACAGATTCCCTGCAACTGGGAATCAACTTGGGAGAGACTCGGATCCGCTGGATTTCTGTGCGCCTCTAAATTCAGGGTTTTGAACAAGTTAGGGTATATTGTCTAACCCTTTCATGCTACAACAAGCCTTAGCTTCTGAGGCAGTAACTCTGCCTCCTGTTCACTCCCTGGCTTTGATGGGCCTGTTCCTCTTCTCTCCCCTTGCCTTACCCAGTGCTATTTCACTCTCACTTTTTTGAGGTAGAAACTTGCTGGCAGTGACTGTGACAGCCGCATCCTTGCAGCAGCTGGCAAAGAGCAGCAAAAGCAATCACTGAAGCTGGCATTTTCCCTCGGAAACCAAGTCTGTCACCTCCACTGCATGTTAGCAGCTAGCAGAAAAGCGTCTCTCAACTATCCTTCTGCTTCTGCACCCGTACGCAACTGCTTAGCACTCCTTTCTGCTGAAAAAAATCACATGCAAGTACTAGGGACCTCGTGAGCTTACGCAAGAAAGAAACATCTTTACAAAAAAAAAAAAGAAAAGAAAAAAAAAGACAAAAATGCTTGGACAACAGCACGCAGGAGTTTTACCTTTCTGCCTAAGACTATTTTTCAACGTCAAGGCAGCTTATGCAGGCACCTCACGCACGATTCAGACACCTCTCTGCTCTGCGTTGCACCCAAGGGAAAGGCCAGGGCTGCTGGAAGCTGCTGCCCAGCTACTACTGCAGGTTCTCCAGCACATCCCACATCCCATGTGAAGCCACCTGGGCAAAACAGAGCCGGGATGCCCAGGGACCAGGTCTGCAACATACTGGCCTGCCCCTGAATCTAGGGATCCAACAGCTCTCACTTACTCTCTCACAGCGGCGATTCATTTATTTGTTATTGTATTTTAACACACGTGGTAATAACATATCCCAATACTAGCGTTCTAAAGAACAGAGAGAGGCCCCGCTGCGTGGCCGGTGCCCAGGTCCCGCGGTGACGCAGGTGGCAGGACGGGACATGGGGCCCAGAACGAGCTTCAAGGATGCCCCTGGTCCTGAGCTCTGCCCGCTTGGGCAGCGGGTGCCTTCACGAACAGACCAAGGACTTCACATTGGGCTCTAACAGCAGTTTAAAACCTCAGCTTTTAAAGCCTGAGCTGGGCAGGAGAAATGTTTATTTTAAACTCGAAAAAAAAAAAATCTCCTCTTTCTGAGGCATTTCAAGAACTCATTTCCTGCACATTCTACGGGAGATAGTTCCTAAATGCCTCCAACACTCCCTGTATTACTGGGAGCATTAAAACGTCCTGAATTAAAAGAGTGTCACCCCAGAACCGGTGAGAAAAAAAATATATATTTTTCTGTCCATATTATACAGACACTTTTGTTTCCTTTGCTAGCCTTTTGAAAGTTAAAGCTAAAAGTTTCTGCAGGCTTTCCTACCACTTCAAATGGCTTTTCAAAATACTGGGGAGGAGAAACAAATGCCTTCCTCAAAAGGATGGGATTCCCAAAAGATGAACGAAGCACAAGCTTTGGGCAACATCAGACATTTCCTAACCCTCTATAATTATTGATAGTGTGCAGTAACTTGCTTTTTGTTGCCTTTTTTTTTCCCTAGATACAACTCTACCAAATTAAATAATGAGGGGTGTTAGGAACTCCCCTTCCTCCTGCAAAACAGGTGTGAAACGGAGACGCCAAGAAATTACAGCCCCAATCTGTTAACGTGAACATCAGGGGACAAGCAGTAATTCTTTTTCTTCCAAATTATAGTACTGTTGATCCTTTTGGAAACAAAGAAATAAGTCTTATAATCAGATCTGTTACACAGTGAGTTAACACTAATTTCTGCTCTACTGCCCACTCAAAACAGAAAATGAGATCTCAAGCATGCAAATTTCCTTCCAAGGTACATTTCACAAAAGCTTATGTAAATCAGACAAAACGGGAATAATCCTTTTTTAGAAAATCTCTAAAAGAAAAAAATGCTTAATTTTAGTAACTGAACAACCTTTTGTGGTAACGGTTCTATTCTGCAACAGAGCCGACTCACAAGGATCTGGCTGGTGCAATGGACCAGAAACAGAAGGCCGAGTCTGCATATGTTGCAATCAAAACTTCTCAGCAAAAAACACAGTATTATTTAAGAAATAATAATTCTCAGGTAACACAACAGCTTCAAGCTTTCACAGTGACTGCTCTTTTTAACTGATATCTTTTAAGCAGTGCACTATAACGTCTGGGGTTGTTCTGACATCTTTTGCTGCGTCGTCATTCCCTACATACGCTGTTAGCATGAGACAGTTCAGTGTGTTCATTCTGATTTACAATCACTTTATAGCAGTGCAAGCTGAATAATCAATTCCTGTAGCAGCTACTGCTCATATGTATATTTACATAGAAACATACAAATTCAACTGTCTTGCACTTTTAAAGCACAAGAAACTGTGCACTACTTTGAGCAGCTGAGATCCTACCTGCCACAGGTATCAACGTACTCCGTGTGTTATGGAGCCAGGGGCTCATTCAAGTTTGGATTGCACATTGCTGCCAGCTAGCCCCAGAGTAGAGCACCACAACATATAAAACTACATTGTATTTTTTTTTTCCTCTTGGGTTCCTCAAAGATAAATATCATTAAAGTAAAATTTAAGATAAAAAAAATGGTAAATTCCATCCTTCTTAGCAGAACAGAAGATTCTTCTGAAAACTTTTACAAGACTGCTATACTTTAAAGGTCTTCAGGTCTTTAAAAGCCACAAAGGGTTTTACATCCTTCAATTAAGGCTTGCATCTCCTATCAGCAGAATGATAATTAATGTTTTATTTCCTTACTTGCGATATAAAGGAATCTTATTTTACACTCCATTTCCCTATTTTGTCAGTCAACTGCAAACACATTCCACGGACGTGTCCAGTATCAGATTTAGCAGCATATTTGTCACGGAAATGCATGAATAAAGTGGCAAATGTGGGATTATTATTTAAGACTTGTGACCACTTATTAGCTCCGCGTGCTGTCCCTTTGCACTTGCTGTCCCTTTAGCGCTCACCGGAGCGGCGAGGATGACGGGGTCTGGGAACCTTCTGGACAAAAACGCTGCGGACACGGAGAAGCGGCACTGCAGACAAAGAGGAATCTCTCTTTCTCACAGGCCTCTTCCTCTTTTCCTTTTTTTCTTTTTCTTTCTCCCTTCCCATTCAAAAAAAAAACCCCAAATTTCTCCTAAGTCACCAAATCTAAGGATATGCTTTGCCAGACCGAGAGCACACCTGGATTCCAGTAAGTTTGGGAAGAAATCTCCACCCGGGTTGGTGTTCCGGAGCAAACCTGGGCTCTGGGGGCCCGGCAGGACCCGGCGCCTCCCGCTGCCATGGCCCCGGCCCAAGGGGCTCGGTGCGGAGCACGGGCCGGGCGGCGGGTACCGCTCGCTGCGGGCGCCACCGTGAGCTCCGCCACTTACTGGGTCAGATCCCCGAGGCGCAGCTACTCCGGGAGAGGAGTTTAGTCTCAGAGCAGCAGCTCCCGGGAGAAGGAAACCAGAAGCACCGAGCAGGGGAGGTCTGGGAATTTCACCGGCGGGAAGGCCGGTTGCTCGCTGCCTTCCCAAGGCGGGACGGGCGCGCAACGGCGGCGGCTGCTTTTACAGCAATGAGGATGGGGAAGCTGCGCGCGGGGCACACGCAGCCCGTCCCGCTCCCTGCGGCGGCTCCCGGGCAGTGACGGGCGCCGCGGGGCGCGCGGGGACACGA
>JAWLRI010000251.1:2029120-2066418 GCA_034781795.1 Crypturellus tataupa
AGTATCTAAAAAAAAAAAAAAAAAAAAAAAAAGCACCACCTCGTGTCCCTTTAAAATTAGCTATCATTCCAAAGAAAACTTTCCTTCCTCGCTGGGAAAGCTTTCCTTATTTGCATGTTCCCCAAGTGACTCGTTAAGCGCACAGATTCCCATTTCTGCAAATGGAGCACTCACCTTCCACGGCTCCCGCTGCCCTGCGCGCTGACGTCGCTGCCGCCTTCCCGCCGCTGCGCGGGCACTCGCTATGCCAGCGGGTCCCGTTATCGCTAGCAGAAAGTTGTAGGCAGTAGATATGGAAGGGTGAGAAAAAATTGCCCTACTATAGATAAGGACTCTACCTGTTGTGTAAATATGCTAAGAGATAGCTTGATTAGGGGAGATAGATACCACATAGTGCAGCACCTAAAGGATAAGAACGGGACAGACCAAGGCTCTTATTACCATTAGTGATGTATTTCAATGCATATTTTGGTGCGTGCCAGGCATCAGTAAGGTTTTGCTAGTATTGGAAAACCTGTATTTTGTTAAAAAAAAATCATTAATAACGCTTAAAACTATTTTGACCCTTCTTACATGGTTGAAGGCAGTTGTTGTGCCATCCGTGGTCCTCTCTTCCTCTATCCCACGCTCTTGGGACTGTGCTGTATCCTGATCTCTAATATGTACTAAGTGCCACTACTGTCATGTTAACACCTGTTGATGCTGAAAACGTTGT
Source organism: Crypturellus tataupa (assembly GCA_034781795.1). NCBI lineage: Eukaryota > Metazoa > Chordata > Aves > Tinamiformes > Tinamidae > Crypturellus > Crypturellus tataupa. The sequence continues at coordinate 2,029,836 of JAWLRI010000251.1, forward strand.
CCATCTGACTCTGCCTCCATGTCCCTCCCTCCTTTCCACAGCTTTTGATGTGCACGGAGCAAAGGCAGAGCTGCTGAGCCCCAAGAGCTGGTGGCATCACAGAGGGAGCTCCTCTGCCCCCAGGGCGTTCACGTGGGCTGAGACGTGGAATTTGGTAATGGGTGGTAGGTAAGGGTAGCGAGAGGGAGAATCCCTTCTCCACCGTGCTGCTCTCTGCAGCCCCACTGGCACCCACCGAGATGGTTAAGCCGTGCTTAAGGTGGCAGTCTTTTTTCATAGCAGTATTGAGAAACATTTGAAATACAGCTCACGCAATCAGAGATGAGAAGAAATGAAGGTTCAGAGTGGTCTGACATTTAAAGCATATCAGTACTGTTCTAAGGATTCAGAGATCAGGACACTTCCCCCCTGCCTCAACCTCAGTCATTAGTTAGCAGTGCCCTTTCAGGGCCAAAATTAAGTCTTAAACTTGAGTTCTCCGGAACAACAGGTCTGAGTCTCACAGATCCAGAAAACTTCAGTTTCCCAAGTTGGTTTTGGTCAGAATGCCAGACTTAACTTGTTGGAAAAATGACTGTTGAAGTGACCATTACCAGACTTCTCAAATTCCAGACCTCACAGGATGGAGTGGCACCTCTAACCAGAGAGCCTCGGTACTTCCAGCTCGTTGCTAGTTTTGATCTACTGCTAATTCTGATACCTTTTTCCTTTTTTCCTCCAATGGATACGTGCACTCAAAAGACACAGACAAGATCACAAAGACTCATCTATAAAATGGTAAGATGATTAATCTCATTAAGCCAGCACAGCATTGAAGGAAGCTTCTTTCTTTGTGGAGAGACGGTCTCACTTTTATGGAAACCAGTGCTAAAGGGAGAAACACTGTCCCAGTATTTTCAGTCATGGCATTCTTTGTTTTAATGATTGTATGTGAAGGAATAATTATCCTGGCACTACTGAGCACACCACAGGCTAGAAGCTTTTTATTTGCCAGTTATTGTTTGTATTATAAGTGCTAAAGTGAAATGACGCAAGTGCCCTTTTTGCTGTCATATTGTTTGCTTTAGCTTGCACTGGATCTAATCCAAAAGTACCTTTACGCAGGCTCCTGTATAATTAAGATAGTGCGCACTGCTTCTGAAAGGAAATCGTTAAGAGTCTCTCAGAGAGAATGCGCCGATTTCCATGTCTGTGCCTTTTAAGCCAGTATAGCTCGCCCTATCACATAGCCTCTTGATAGTCCAGGCATTCTTTAAGTATTAAGCCTATTTTGAACTTCTAAAGAAGGCCTGAGCTGAGGGTGGGGAAAAAAAAAGACATTTTGAACACCTGGTAGGCTATAATTCAGTTATGAACATTGTTTTATATTTTTCCTTATTTTTAAGGTATCAATTTCTAAATCAAATAATTCCACACCTTTGGGGAAACTTGCCTTTTTTTTTCCAAAAACACCTTACATATAAAGAAATATATTAAAAAAAAAAAAAGAAAAAAGACACACACACACACAAAATACAACTCCCTGGAACCATCTTACATAATAACTGGCCAAGCCCCTTGGCTGGAAAATTCTAATCCAGAAAAATTAGAAGAAACAGCTATACTAGCTAGTAAGCAACCTGGTAGTTTAGCAGTCAAACCAAGAGGGTAGAGCAACATGCAATGTTGCAGCTTATTTGCTCCCCTGCCATCCCAGAGCCAGTTCCTTGCCATTGCATGTGCGTGACAAGCTTTATCGCTACAGATTCTCGAGGGCTTCTGCAGCAGTTCCCAGCAAGGTGTGGGGCCTTGCGATAACAGGTTATCGCTGCTGTATATTTTCCGGACTAGGAGGTGTTTGCTTATACCCTCTCCTCCCTCATTCCAGGCAGTACAGTACATCCTCCTGTTTCTCCATGTGCTTCTGCACTGAAATATCTGCATCATTTAGATTAAGCAACTCGTAGCTACTGTCCTCTCTGTCATGTTTTGTTTGTTTGTTTCTCTGACAAATAAATAAAAGCATATGTTTTTCTCATGTTTGAAATCCAATAATCCTTCCATACTGGAAGCTAGGAAGAATCCCTTTCCCTTGCTTTACAGCTCAATTCCTACCCAGCAAAAGGTCTGGAACTATAGATTGTGTATGGATGCTATTGCCATCACTTTCTTTTCAATGTCTCTTCTGAAGACCTCACAGTGGATAGTTCTGTCTTCTAGATCTAGTGGATGAAGAAAACACTAAAACTAAAAAAAAAAATCTTTGCTATCGTTGTGCTCACCTACCTTTATTTTGGGTCCAAGCAAGGGATTGATTCTTGCCACCATTAAAAGCTGTTCACGTAAGAAAAAATGAATAACAAATATACATACAGTTGCTGTCAGTTATATTTCTGTTCGTAGAGGGTCAATGCAACACCGTGAAGAATGGTTATTGAAGAAGTATTTAGAAAATTCTTGAATATGTAGCCTAATATTAAATGGTACGTATGAAGCCAGAAACTGCTTGACCCAACATGCTTTAGTCAAAGTTGTATCAAAGTAATTATAAAACCTGATTAAACAAGGCTTCATTCCCACATGCAGCTCCACCTTATTGCCTTGGCAAAGCCATAAAGTGGTAACTCCCTTTCCTAGGTTTTCACAAAAGGCATTAAGAATTAATAAAAATAGAATGGAGGAGTTTATTTCCAATATTCTGAATGTTTAAGGAATTAGTGATGAAGAGTGGTGCTTACAAAAATAAATAAATAAAACCTCCCAAAACACACACAACTGGCTTAACTTACTGAAGCGGAGTCAGTACAACCACCCAAACCACCCCAGTAACATTCTCCAGCCAGGGGAGAGAACTGGTTTTCTTCCCAAAAGGTCTCAGAGCTCTCAGCAGCAAATTACTAAAGTATTCCCACTTGTAAAGTCAATTAGAAAAGAAATAAAATTGTCCTAAGCACAGGTGACCTTTTTTTGTTTTGTTTTTCCAAAGCTTCCAGGCTGCAGCCTTATACAAGTCTTATGTGCATTAGGTAATTGAAATAACAATGCTTTTTATTACTTCTATTGAATATTATATTGTATATTGCAAGCCTACTGTTTACTAGAATATTAAATTCTAAGCTTTTAATGGTGAGGGCTGCCATCCAAGCTCCTATTCAACCGTAAACAAGTTGTATGGGGATTTGGAAGCTATTAAGACAATAAAACAAGGTAGCTAAATTCAGTCCTTTACCTGTACCATGAAGGACCATCTGAATTATCTAGTTTTAATTGTGTTCCAGTCCATTAACCACTTCTGGGAAAAAAGTCCACTGCAAAAATTCATCCATTCCTATCCTTTACAAGCTTTCCAGCGACCACCCACAACAGTATTTCATCCTAGGAGAGGCTGTCGAGCTGCCCTACCAAATGAGAGAGAGTTGAATTCATTTTATTCCACATTTTATGCAGATCTCAGTTCAAAACTTTTCTCCTTGCTCTTATAATAGTAGGGAAGGAATGCAATGTCTTTTGTTTTATGCAAGGATTTCTTCTAAGCAGAACAGGTTAGGGAAAGGAAAACAGAGAGAGACCTAAAATATGTTAGTTTGAAGTTTAGATTTCTGAGTATTTAAAACCAGTTTCCATGTTTGAAGGCTTTGATTCCTTTACAGGAATGCCCCATTCAGTGGTCACATTTTTTCAGGGAATTATAGCATTCCAGTGAGGTGGCAAACAATAATTTTATTGGTATTACTCCCAAGTTAGAGAATTAAAGAAGTGCTCCTTCAGTTGCAAACAGAGCTGACTGTATCACCATGGGCTCTCTTCTGAACCAAAGATCTGAAAGAACAAAGCAGCTCCCCGCATTTGACTGTTCTCCCTACAATAACAAAGTTAGGGCGCTGTGGTGATAACCACGGTGCTTCCTACGCTCAGGAAGAGATGACACAGCATTGAAAGGAAAATGCCAACCCATTCCTTTTCTAGATCCAGAAGGAAAGAGTGAGAAATGCATTTTAATCATTAACTCTGATTAGCTATCACAGTGCCTGAGAAATTGCCATATGGAACATATTCCAAGATAGTTTCTACTCTTAATGACCTAGAGCTTTCCAAGAAACAAATTGTGTCCAATGCAAACTAATACCAAAGTGGCCTTGCTTTCCCTTCTCGGAGCTACAATGCATTGGCCATGCAGGAGCTGGTGATGTACAGCTAGCACGTCTACTAAAGTGTAGAGTTACGTGGAATAAGCCTTTGGAAAGAATAAGATTTAAAGAAGTGGCAGACGTGAAGGAGAAATTCCAGCTATGTTACCCTCCCACTTTAATTTCTTCTCAACAAAACCCTGTTATGACTGTGGCTGTGTTTTCAGACCAGAGAGCAGAGGATACAAAGCATGAAGAATTTACCTCACCCTTTAATTATCCTAACCCAGCTGTCCCCAAGCCAGGAGGACTGCTTAGATACCCTTTGCAAATTTCTGCACATGGGAAAAGAAAGAAAAGCCACATAAACACTAGTGGAAGTACCTTAAAGAGTCTGAGCTGGTCTTAATTTTCCATCAGTATTTTTATATATTAACTCTTAGATCTGGTATAACTTTTTCTGATTAGAGACAGCTTTTTTTTATTATTCTTTCCTCGGAGATGCTATAGGTAATGGTACAGTTACATGAAAGCACCAGGACTGAAATAAAAGAACTGATTGCCTGTAAAACTGTGCCACCAATCTGAGCTCTGAACACACTTAGAAAATGTCCCCAAACTTGACCTATGTGGCCTAAGCTAAGAAAGGGTCTATCACAGGCCTAGAAAGTGCAGGTATGAAATCACACATGCAGTTTTGGTTAACAGAGGTACATGGATGGACACAAATGGACACAAACTCCCTCAGTTATGCTCTGAACTAATTGAGCATGCAAGGAGTCACACAGTTCAGGTCAGTGATGCCGACTACAGAAGCTCACCATTTTCCTCAACACCGTCCCACACAAAACCAACAGAAGTGCAGTACCTCTGTCTTTCTCTCTGCAAAGTGACAAAGATTTTAGAAAAGAGCAAGGAAAATGGATATCACAGAAAATCCAGTGTTGTGAGACTGACTCTACTAAAGAGACATCTTTTATAACCAGACTCATGATTACAAGGGCAATGTTGACCTGAAGTGGCAGAACACTATGAATTCATTGATAAATCATGTCAAACACTTGTCTCATAATAATCATTATCTGAAAAAAGCTAAAAAGAAGCCCAGTCCTCAAATTTTCATATGCAGAGAGGCAATTCCACACAAATAAAAACTGAACAAGGCAGCACCAGTCTGGGGTTATTTTCAGTGAGCTCTTACCTCTCTTCTTGGAACTCTTATCTCCCTGCAGCAAAGTTGCTTGAGTCCATCTTCTGGGGTTGGAAAACGCATATCACTTGAAGCTTGGGTAAATATGAACATGGTTTCTGCTCTTTTATTTCTATCAGACTGTTGTGTGCTGTTTTGTTTAGGTAGTTTAAACAGCTGTTTTGTTTAGGTGGCTTAAAGAGTTGTGCAACCTTTATTACAGCTTGTTAATTTAGAATTGAGATTGCAGCATGTGGTTCCTTTCAGATATACGTAACCTAAAATAACATCAGAAAAAAAATCCTTCAAGAAGCTTGAGGTCATTTGTTTAGAGTTTGATGAGAATCAGGATCCTGTGAGCTTTGGCTTTGTTATGGAGTGGGTGAGAAGTTTCTTATTTATTACCTTGCTAGGGTGCATTCTGCAGCTGCATACCACTAGCAAAACCACTATAAAAATAACCTTGCCACATCATAATTACAGAGAAAACTCTCACCACAAACAATTTACAGCTGCATGTAACATGCCTAGGAGGAGGGATGATTGCAGTAAGAACAGCTACTGAAACAGGATGGCCTTAAAAAAACAATGAGCTAGCAACAAGATCCTTCATAGCATGAAGAAAATGCAGCTTTATCTATCATGAATAAAGCGTGGTAAAGGGAAAAGTGCCAGGAAGATGATAGCAATACAAAGGGATTTCTCAGAAGATTACAGTGCAAAAGCTCTTCCCCTGAGGGGCTTTGCCCTAACTGAAGGGGTGAGCAGGGTACACAAATGTGTGCTGAAGCAGAGGCAGTAGAGACAGAAGGGACACGTACAGGATATAGGACTGGCAGATATGGCAAAGCAACAGGTACAGCTCTGAAGTGCAGTAGCTTATTCTGAGGAAAAATGTTATATTATTATCTGTACAGGCCTTTACATCATTGGTACTTTTGTTACACGTCAATGAAAGTCCGGTAAGAGACATACAGTAAAAGCAGAGCTTCAGTACAATTTTATTATTAAGAAAAAAAAGGCAACTTCATACTACACAGTTCATAGAGACAAGAGAGGTCCTCAAGACACTGCGCTGGTCCCAAGCAAGATACCTGGCTGTTACTCATTGCAAGCACATGAAAAGGATTAAAAAAGAAGAGAGGATCTTTGAACAGTGCTCCCCTTTCCTGGTCTGGGAGGGTGACAGTGCGTGACAGGAGAACAAGCCGATTGCAGAAGTTTCATGGGCAAAACACCGAAAGGCATTTACTTGAACTTTTGTTTCCTTTTAGTGGCTATAGGGTGAATGTATTACTTCCAATCACTTTTAAGTTATTTTTACCCTTATGTATAGACATCACATCTTTTTTTCAACCCAGGCCTTTGGAGCTGTTCCCAGAGTTGTGAAGATGACAAGGACATTACACTTATATTTAGCTACTGTAGATTAAAGTTGGTTATTTTTGATTCTCAGGAAGGGACACTTTGAAACCATAACAGCAGCAGGCTGCTTAAAAAATACTTTGTCTAGATGGAAAACTAGCAAACATTTGAATTTCCATTCTAATATAAAAGGCATATTTCCCTCTTTGCCTGTTTTGACTATCAGATTGCTGAGTCACAGGAAACTACTGATAATTTAACCCAGTAGCTCACCCAGAACATTTAAAACAAAACAAAAAAAAAGCTTTTTGAAGAGTTAACTGCCTGTGTCTGGTGACCCAAGGAGAAGGGAATGGAATTTCAGCTGAGCAGTTCAGTACCTCGGAATGGAAAGAAGGAAAACAGCACACAGACAGTACAAAAGAGCAATCAAGTATTGATAAAAAGGAAGTGCAATGATATTTGCAGGCACAAATTAATTGCTCAGAGAAATGTTGAGCTGCAGTGTTTATCTCTATAAACTGCCATGAACACTCTTCCGCTGCATAGCAAGTAATTAGATTTTCTCTTGCAAATTGTATCATCTCTCGTGTCTACTGTTTCACAAACCCTAATTCACATTGAGGTATGGCTTATTTGAGCACTAGGTGACAGGTCCTGATGCTTGTAGGATGGCTGCTCCACTTTATGGTGCAGCTGATGCTCAATTAACAGAGCAGCATTTGCAAGACTGCTTACATCCTCTGTAGTGACAAGTGTTTACACACCTGGAGTTAGAATATGCAGCATCTAACAAGGAGAATGCTTGAAATTCAAATTGCAACACTACCAAAGGACTAAATTATAGACCAAGGTTACGGCCCAACTGTGCTTTGGAATGAGATGTGTGCATCATTCCTCAAGAAATAATGAGCTTACTGCTAATAGCACAACAGCAACATAGGGTCAAGAGATAGTCCTCGGGTCTGCTTTTGTGAGCATCAGACCCCTGCTTTGCTAGTACCCACACAAAACACAGAAGAAGCTCCTGCAACATCAGCCAGGGACAAGATCTCCACATGTCCTTGGAGGAAATCTCTAGTGGCGAGACCACAGCAGCAGGCTCTTCCTGGCCCCACTGTTGGTCACTGTGGCCGCTCTTCAAGAAGAGGCGCTCAAGCAGCAGCAGAAGTCCATGCTCTGGAGCCAAAGCAATTCCCTGTCCAGTGAGCAATGTAACTGCCAGCTCTCCCGAGCTGCGACTAGTACTGAGCTCCTTCCCCACTTCCTGTAGCAAGTGCAGCAGCCTCCAAGTTTTTCTGCAATGATGCTCCCTCTCACAACCTACTATTGCTTGCAGTCACAAGGGCTGCAAGTTCTGGGCTTTTTGCTGAGCTCATTTTATCCATCCTGTCTTAGTCACATTGAGCAAGTCAAGCACTGCAGGTGGGACCTGCATGAGGACGACCTCTACATGAGACTTGGTCGTGTTTGCGGCACCTTAGGCAGCCTCGAGCAGCTCCGGGAGCCTGCACAGCTCTTCTGGCAGCAGCGCCGGCACCCTTGGGCCCCAGCACCGAAGCAGCAAGGCAGGGCTTTGGGAGTCAGTGCTCACACGTACATGACTACATTGTACTTTCATTTGCACTTTAGTCACCTGGATCCTTTTCAGACTCTGGCCTGAAGCTTTCTAATACAAAGTCCATTAATCATATTAATACTTCAGATGACTGTAGGATTATTCTTGAATTAATTCAACATGCTCTAAGGGATTTGCTACAGGCAACTACACAGAGAGAAACTGAATTAATCATTGCCTGAGGAAGCATAGCTTCCCCAAAAGACATGAAGGGACACGGAGAGGCAGAGTCTGCTGTGCTTTCCACTAGGCCACCTGAAAGAGATCACTAAAGAAGATTGGAAACCTCTTCAAACCTAGCACACCCAAAAGAAACTTCTCTTGTCATAGATCTGAAACCCAAGTAGCTGCACATTCACCAGCACCCAGTGCAAGCTTCTCCCCTTCTCCAAGCACGCAGCGACACAAGTGTCCAGGCACAGCAAGGGCTGGCTGCTGCCTCAGGGACGAGAAGCCCAGGACAACAACCTGCCCGGCAGCCCCACAGTCCCAGAGCAAGGGAGCAGGGCTGGAAGCCACAGCCACCCAGAGCCCAACCACCAGGCACATCCGCAGCAGCGGGACAGAACCACGGCCAGGCAGAAACATCAGGCAGGACCACAGCAACAAGGCAGGACCCAGATCACAAGACTCCCAATCAACCTATCACAGGCAACCCCAAGTCTGAGCTTAAATACAGCCCGGGGAAGGGTGGGTTAAGGTCTCAAGTGGGGATGCACAGGGCTGATAAAGTCTATTACTGCCTGTCTATTCAGGGCCCTGGCATTTACAAGGAATAGCCCTGCCTTTAAGAGGAGGGCTGTGATTCTAGCAAAGTGTGTTGATGTGATGCAGGTTTGACATGACTGAACATCCAGGAGATCAGGAGTTCAGCTGCAAGCGTTTGGCAGCCTCAGGGTCACCCTCTGTCACATCTGCAGTGTGGACTTCAGCAAAAGGGACACAAGCTCCACTACTGGCCTCATTCAGTTGTTTCAGCTCTTCACAATAAATCTCCCACAAGTATTTTGAATCAGTTCAGAGCTGCAAGACTACGCAATACTACAGCTCCCAGAAAAGTAATGGTTGGCTCTGTCAATAAGACAAAAAGAATACGTATAGAGACACTAGTGCACACACAAACAAACAATAAAAAAAAGGGCCTAACGTGAAGTGGGCAACTGAGCCATTCTTCTAAGGAAAAGAGGATATGAGGAAAGGTTGATGGCTTGGGACAGAAAAGCAGGTCTCCTTCCTTTCAGCCAATGGCTCTTGGAGAATTTTGGTGGGGTGGAGGGACCGAATTAACGTGAAAATCAGGCGCTTCAGGAAGATCCTGTCCCTTGGTCAGCCCCTAGGGCCTTGGAGGAGAGAACATGGAATAGACTTGCAGAGCCAGACAGGCAGAAGGAAATGCCCCGGGCAGCACACAGGCATCCTGGAAATAGGAATGGGAATGCAGAGAGGCATGAATGATTGACAAATGATGACAGCATTTTGATTAAAAAAAAAGAAAAAAGAAAAGGGGAGAGAGAGAAATCTCAGTTCCAAAGACGGCTATCTATAAATATTACAAAATAATAAGAATTAAAAAAGACCATTCTTCACCCATCCCATTAAACTTTCTTAACTCATGAAGCTAATCATGATTCTTAACTCATACGACTAATGAGCCAAAGATTCAGGATTTCCTGGTCCCACATGCCAGAACACTGCCCTGGGATGACTGGCACTGGGGACAGCCTTGCGGAGGGCAGCGTGCGCTTACAACACGAGTCACTGGCTGCTCTCAGTGCCTGGCAGCTGGCTGGGCAGGTTTCATTATTTCATTATTAGCCTGCTAAGCCTTCCTCTTTCCAAACAATTTAAAACATCTTTTTCCTTCTTTTCATCCTGAAAATCCCTTTCCTGAAGGCACAAAGTCGTTGCAGAACAAAAAGGAAAAGCTCTTGCAGTGCTGGACGCGTCTGACACCAGCTCCTACCTAGCAGGGCTCTGCGCCCATGAGCGGCCCTGGGTTCGAGCCACCGCTCTCCAAGGTCGCTAAGTTACCAGAACAGAGACTTCCGAAACCCTCCAAGAAAACATGGGGACACTGAGACTGAAAGCATAACACCCTGCGTGCTCTCAGAAAATGATCTGTTTCCTGGCAACGGGAAAAACAATCTCTCAATTAACTCACTCAAACTAGTCCACATCTGCTGTTAAAACACTGGAGGAAAAATATTTGAGCCCTTACTGATAGTGAAATTACACAGAGCAGAGATTAGATTGTTCATCTGGAAGCCAATCTGATTAATAGGCTGCACATTTTGTTTTTACCCTTCCTAAAACCATTGATTCAATAGCTTTATTTGCCGTCCCTTCCATCCTCAGTGGGTCCTCCTGGCTGCCCATGCTCTAGCACCTCTTGCTGCTAAGTTATGAAAAAGAAAGAAGAAATAATGCTTGAAAAAAATTAAGGCAGAGTTCTTATTAGAACATTGATTTGAATATACTTTATTATTCCAATGAAAAGCATTAAGGCAGCAGCTCTAACAGATTCATTCTGGCAAGTGTGTGTTGTTTCATTTTCAGTGGCTCTGTTTTTACAGAGAGAGTATCCTACATTTCTCAGGCTTGTGCTTCTGTTCCTCACATTTGTGAAATTTTAACATTTATTATTAAACACCTGTGTTAAGGTTTACAGCTTCTTTGTCTGCAGAATGGTCACTATTAGTTTCAGGCATAGTAGATGAGATTCACAAAAAGGACATTACTTAACAGTGCAATAACAAGAGGTAAATAATATGGGTCAAAAGAAAAGCAATCCCAGCGCAGCCCCAAGAATGTGAACCCCTCCATGAGCAGGATCGCGACCGAGAGTCAGGAGCAGCACATGGCTCCGTACCAAGCAACAACTTGGTATGCCCTTTAATAGAAGAGTAGCTTGTGCCTTAAAAATAAGTATTGCTTTCTGCATCGCCTCTCTTGCAGAGGGAGTTGGAGGATCCATCGATCGCAAATATGCGGCTTCGGCAGGGCGCCGTTTAATGAGGCTGCTGCTTGCCTTTCCTATTGATCATCTTTACACGCTTGTATTCTGCCGAATGACAAACGTTAGTGCAGGGGAAATTAAACACTGAAATCTGCAGACGCTCTGGGACAATATTTGTTTAACAGCCTGCCAAACCCTGGAAGTAACAGCAAAGCGCATTATGTAAGAAAATCCTGTAACCCAAACAGACAATATTCTGGTTAATATCACAGGGAGACTCTACTTGCTTAAAACATCAGTTGTTATAAGAAAACAATGTTCAGCTGAGGATTCACAGCACAGAACTATCTGTTCAGTCCAAAGATACAAAGCCTGAAAATATTCAATAAGTCAAATACAAACATGAAATGGGCTTTAAAAAAAAAACACCCATACGATACAACAGATTACTTGTTCTTACTTCATTTAAAAAAAAAAAAAAAAAGAGTATAGATTGTTCCAGGCTTCCTCAAACAAAAATTAAAAAAAAAAATTGAACACACAAAATTTGGAACTGACAAATGCAGCCCTGGACCAAGACTTGACATTGAAAAATGAAGCTGAGTTGTATTTCTTAGGATGAGTAAACCAAATTTCACATCAAGATTGCTTTATGCTGAAGAATTGCTGAAGGAAAAACAAACTATTATTTTTAATCTTCATGAGGGAGTTTTGATGAGCATTAAGTTCATGATCTGATGAACGGATATGTTTTGGGATGTTACCAGACATTTTTAATTAAAATCTCAAGTTGAACAATAGACTAATAGGGCTTTAAAAAGTGGCCTTGTAAATTGTACATTTGGTTGAAGATTGCCAGGGATACTTTTAAGCCACAGTAAAGAATTACAGTTGCAAAACAGGTCATATAACCTTCAATACATTACTAGTGCTATTTATCCATTCTAGATAAATAACATTCAGATAATTATCCAAATTGCAAATGGTAATAATTCAATAAAATCTGTGTAACATTTTAAAATCTTTTTTTTATTATTATTTTTATTTAAAGTTCTGCACACATTGCCTTGGAGTACACATGGGGAATGCCTTGCAGAAAATCAGGTAGATAACAGCACACCTGGTAAAAATATAGATTTTTCTTAGTAAAACATTACAAGGTGTACTTGCAATATTTAAACTTCTAAATTTCTATCAAAAAAGAGAAGATCATTTATTTAGTTTTGTGCTCAGTACCTTAATTTCTCAAGCAGAAGAATGGATCTGCGTCACACACTGTTATTACTGATCCTGGGTTTAAGATCAAGTCCCTGAGTTCAAAGCTTCAAGTTGGTTGAACTTAAAGCATTACATAACATTATATAGAAAATAAGAGACTGGGCAATCCTGTTCACAAAGGGCAAGGCCAGCAATGAACTTCATACAATAAAGGCAGTGGTAGCTGCCAACAGTCAGGCTGGACAAGCAAGAAAAGTGAAAAAAGCCCTAAACAGAAGGTTAGGGAATGTCTTTCTCACGGACCTAAAAGCTCCCTGGGGTTGTTTTTGCGCTCTAGCCTAGGAAATAATATTAGGGCTGGAGCTACTGGTTTGCCATTTGCTTTCAAAGCTTCAGGAATATGGCAATACTGCTAAAGCTCAAAATACTCAAGCAGCAAGAAGAGACACAAGCAGACACCAGATGAAAGATAGGCAAAAGCACTAACTAAAAGTATTCCCTTCTCTTTAATCTCTGTTCATAAAGGTAGCTTTACTAGGGCCGTCTTTTCCTCTCAGATTAGATATTTCTATTTCATTCCTCTAGTCATTTGAGGCAATGGAATTTGCCTAATCTGTGTTTGACTTCTAAAAAAAGTGTCACACTTTTTTTTTTTTTTTTAAAGCTTTTGACATGCTCCCTTTAAAAAGTAGTTCTTCCCTGGAGCATAGGTAGGGCTGCACAGAAGGGTTTCTGTGTACACCCTAACCAGAAGTCCAAAGATACAGCCTTGATTACAGGCAACCACCCGGGGAGCATTCAAACATTTTATAACATGCAAAATGTCTTTTCTCATTGGGTCTGTTTGATGGGCACAACTTGGAAATCTTCTGAAGACTGACTTGACAGAGCTGCATCCGCCTCGTTCCCTAAATAACTTTCACTCCTCTGTGAGGAAGACATCCATCTAGGCAGGCTTGGGTGAGGGGACAGCAGAACCCTGCGCTGCTGCCAATCTTCACTGGTCAGCACAGAATGGCAAAAGCTTTCAAGTCTAACCTTGTAGGCACTCTAGTAACAAATATTTTTATTTCCTTCTCATAAATATTGCACTGGAAAGAAATTAGTCATCTTGATATTTAATAGCATTCTGTATTTGTAGGATAGAGAAACAAAAAAAAACAGTATTATTTTAACATTTTCTCAGCTTTCCAGAAATATAAGAACAAATACATGTCCAGGCTCTGACATGACTTTTAAATCTTAACTGAAATCACTGAAACTTTTGAAATGAATATCACATTCATGATGGGATTTTCTAATCTTCACTTCATCCCAGGAATCAAAAGGCTCTGGTCCCTCAGAGCCATTTAGCATTTTCAGTGTGAGGAAGGTCAAAACACAGTGGTCGACCAACTGTTGAAGCAGGCACAGCTAAAGGACACAGGCCCCAATGTATCCCATCATTAAAAGACATCTTTATGCTAAAGAGTTGTCTTTCCCTTTCATTCTAGTTTTCCTCCTTGATAGTTAAAGAAACCAAGGAGAAGGGATGCACAGTTTGCACGCAGCTGCGAAGGACATTAGTGGGAAAGGTCCAGATGAAGAACCTGGTTTTCATGACACTGAAGTTTCCAGTTAAGTTGATTTAAGGTAATAATGCAACTGCTGATGAAGGCAACTCCCCCTGCCCATGGCCAAGTCAGTGTCACACACACACACACACACAGCACGATGTTTTCAGCACTGGTAAAAAGTTATTTGATTTTATGATACATTTTTATGCAATCACTGTGCCAGCTGATATGCTTTCACACATGGATGCTCCAGCACAAGTGAAAATAAAATAAAAACAGCACATATTATTCTTGGCTTATTCATTACAGCAGAATGAAGCCGCTGAGGGTAATTTGACACCATCACTGCTGTTCACACTGGGTGCTAATCCTTGGGGCTGATCAGCTCACATCTATATTTCATGTGGGTCCTGCACTCTGATGCAACTTACCCTCCGGTCCACACTTGGAAACAGATCAGAAAACCCTGGTCTCTTCCCCTGTTGAGACCTGTTTAGCTTGCTCCAGAGCATCTCCTGGGTGCACGCATCCAGCATAGAAGCACTTGGATCCCTCCATGAAAAAGGGAACCTGCCAACATAACCCCATAATTCACCCCATGCTTCTTCAGGTTCTTCTGCCTAATATTACAGCTCAGAGAACAGCTTCACAGATAGCCTAACAGGTAAAAATGCAGATCAAGACCTAATTCCTATTCAAACTCTTTAGATCAAGCTAATTCCTCTAGGGAAACAGATTTTCTCCAATATGTAGAGGCAGGGAAAAGCTCACTGACCTCAGACTTTGCCCAAGTAACCAGTAGCTCTGTAAAGTGACAGAAGTAGCTGTTCTGGGTAGGACTGCAGTACTCGTTCTCTAATTAAAGCAAATTTACTTAGCATATCTTATATGCTGCTACTCAGATTTAAGCTTTACATTTCTGATATCAGCCTAACATGCTCCAAGTTATACTAAAATATATATTCAACTGACATCTAGTTTCAATGTACAGCACCAAAAATTCCATTAGCAGTGTGGCACTCACGTACACAGGATGAATTTTCCCTGTTTCCTAGCTTACTACACTTGGCAAAGTCCATACAAGGCTCCCAAATGCCAGTTCACCCCAACACTGCACAGCCTTCTCCCATGCCAAGTATTTCTAGCAGCATGTCGCTCTGACAGGAGCTACTGTAGTGTTTGCTTTTGACATGTTCTTCTATTTTTTCCTACATCTTAAGATATAAAAATGAAGTGCTTAAATGTTCTTAAATAAACTCCCATGTTATTACAGGCCATTCTCTATCACTCACAATCTGCAGCATTCCCACGACAGAAGCAATTTGTTCATCTTACAGTGTAAGGTTGGTATAAATTCAACAATTTCTTCAATTTTGAAGCCCAAAAACGGAAGAACCATCCCTCTCTAAAACAGGTCCAGAATAAAAGCCAAAAGGGGTCTGATCACCATACAGTGAACTCTTTGGAAAGAACATGCTTCTTATCCTGTGTCAAATCACTGTTGCATAGCCCAATATGAAAAATAATGGATGGAAACCAGGAAAACTATTTGTTTTTGAATCTAAGAGGCTTGTTTTTCCTCCAGTTTATTGTCTTGGAGAAACCAGTGACAAACATGCACTAAAAGCATTCATCAGTCCAAACTGTAGTGCTTTTAGAGTACTAATATGATCTCAACACTTTCCCAGTGACAGATTTCTGGTGTGTAATTCAGGTCTGTACAAAATCAATCTGCCTGAAATTTCTTTCAGGAGTTCAGTGGTTTACAGAGGCCATGGAGGAGAATCACAGAAAAGTCTAGATTGGAAGACAGCTCTGGTTAAGAAACTTTCTGATATCCAGAGCAAATTGTCCCAAAGCAGCTGGTGCATATTGCCTTGTGTCCTGGTACTGTGTATCCTTGTGAAAAGGGTATCTGGATCTTCTCTAGAACGACCTTTGAGGCCTTAGAAGACTGTGGTTAGCTCACCCTGAGCATCTTCATTCCCAGGTTGAACACAGCTCCTTCAACATTTCTTCATACACCAGTCTCTCAATCCTCTGATCACCTCAGTAGCCCTTCCCTGGGTCCTATTCAATTGTTTGATGTCAACGGGGGCAAAGCTGAATTTTCCCTGGCAACTCCAGGGAAAGTCCCAAAGAGTGGGATAATCATATCTTTCGATCATTTTTCCCAAAAGATAAATATTCCACACTAATAACATGAGCATGTGCCCAGTGCACTTGGAAAACAGGTCTGAGAACAGTGATCTCAGGAGATATCTTGAGGCCAGTGGACAGAGCAGTGGAAGTTGGTGGCACCAGCCCTTCAGGGGTTGAGCCCCTCTCCCAGGCAGGCAGTAGTGCCAGAGTGACCTCTCCAGCCTTCACCTCTTCCCCCTCAGCAACCACACACAGCTCCCACCAGCAGTTACCTCAGCGAGCCCAAAACACCACTGCAAGAGCAACACAAAGTGAAGGCAAAACACAGTAAGTAGCACTTCAACATATTCCAAACTTTCAAAACAAACAAAAAACACCTCACAACTCCCATTTTTTATCTGGCACGAATACAAGGCTCTCACAGCATGGCCACAGCTGCAGTGAGTACCCAGCAAGGTAAGTCTCCAGGAGGCCAAGGGGCCTGCTCGGATAGCACCTCTCACCAGCCTGCACGAGCTCAGGGAAGGCTGAAACACGGTGCTTTCTACAGGTTACATGGCTACTTCCACTGAAAGGAGCTGGGTTTGGCTCAACAGCCTCGTTTAGTACATTCCTCCCATTCCTTTCCCTCGTGCTTTGCAGGTTGCTGTCAGAAAGCGCTCCACAGGATGTTAGAAATCACCTTCCTGCCTTCTGTCACTTAAGGTCCTGTTGGGATAAGCTGACCTGCACTCCAAGGATACCAGAGAAACCAAGCAGCAGCTGCCAAAGTGTGGCTTCCTGGAGCACCTTTTATAGCCCACATTGCAAAACAATTTACACAGTAATGGATTTCTGCCCTTGCTGTGTCCTCAGCCAGCATCTGCAAGCCCGTAACCAGCTATGCGCCTCTGCAGGAGGGCAACGCAGCTGTAGCCACAGGACTGAGTCCAGCTGATGAAGACAGCTCTTGCAGCTGAACAGCAAGATAAGACTGGTGTCCAGGACTGCCACCCGCAAGCACGGGGAGGAGAGGGGCTGCATCCTTACCCAGGCTCTGTGGAGGGATGACATCTCCAGGGGCCCAGTGTGACTGGGGAAGATCAGGGCTCCCTGATCTCCCAGGTGACAAGAGGAGCAGCAGAGCACCCCTCTGAGCTTAATACTGCACTAAAAGTATGCCTTAAAAAGGCATCTCAGCCACAGAAATTAAACAAAAATTTTCTATCATCTTTAACAGGAAAAGGATTAAGAAATACATCTTTGGGCATCAGCTCCTTATTTAGGGGATCATTAATCACAGCTCATAGGGGAATTGAAAAATAAAACATTAAAATGCACAGATAGGGCAGTCAGGCCTAGTTTCTTCCTGCATCAGTGCAATACGAAAATGCAGATGACTGCAGTATTTCACTGTACTTGCAATCCACATGAAATGGATTTGAAAAATATTTGGCCAATATTTAACCACACACTAATGAAAACTATGATGTGAACAAAACCCTTCCGCATATTTAGAACAACTCCTGTAGAGTGTGGGATAACCCACCGAGCTCTGCCAGAGATTCAACCCCAGCTTCAGGTGCAACAGGTAGTGATCCGGCAGCACTTCCACAGCTCCCAGGCACCACCTCCCTCCTGCACCGCTTCACGCTGGGCTCCCATGTGGGCAAGAGGCCCCCGCAAGCAACAGCCATGAAGATCCGAGCCCCAGGAGCCCGGCAGCAGCCAGCAGGGCAGCAGGGCAGGGCTGAGCTCGCGGGTGAGATCACAGCAGGGCAGAGCCCCGAGGCAGGCGGCAGACGCTCCCTCCCCTCGCGCTGTCCGCACGAGGTGCTTCCTCCCCGGCTCTCTGAGATGAAGCAGCTATTCCGCTGCACGGTCTGCAATGTATATTTTTTTTCTCTCCCTTTTTACTTCCAACTGCATATTTTTATGGGACTGCTGCCCTCACCTATTTAAATACTGACTTTAATCCACTCAGTGAGTGTTTGCCTCTGATTCTCCCAAAACTACATTTTAAAAAAGACAAGTCTAAAAATGGAAAGAAAAAATTAAAAACAGAAGATTTTGTTTTCATACTCATCCAGTGGTATTCAAGGTAAAATTAAAGATGAAAGACTATGGGCATTTTTAAAGCAAGTTTTTAACAACAGTTACAAAAAATTATGAGGACCGCTAAAGGTCAACATGTTATAACCAAATTCCAGTCTGTTAAATTAGCAATATACTAATGCTTCAAAAAACCACACATTTAACATCTGTTTTCTTTATAAGAGAGCATTAGTAAGATCAGGCAAGTCATAGCCTCGCTCCACACTTACCTCACATTTTGAAAGGACAAATCTGTCCCTCCCTACACGCAGAGCTAGACTCAAACCTGGCCCTGCTGGACCCGCTCACTGCTGTGATGCTTTCAAGTTGTCTGAATGCAGACATTACCCAAAAAAAAAAAAAAAAAAAATCACTCTGACCCAGCAAAACAGGAAGCAGGGCTGGAGACGAGCCGGCTCTGCTTCTTGTCATGTTCACTCGGCAGTTTTCAGCCTAATTTTTTATCACAAGCAGATTTCTCTCTGACATAGCTGGCAAACAACTTCTTCCCCCAGATTGGTGGCCAATAGCAGAATGGATAAAAACACATATTGCAAAAAGCTCTGCAATTAGCGTTACAGAAAGCAACTGTTGCTCCCCAGCATGTTCTTGACATGCTTCTCTAGCATCATCTGTTTGTTGAGGGATCAGCACATGAAATATGGAGACATCTGGATGCCTGCAGGTCAGCATGGCTAGGGACACAGACTGCAAAACAGAGCAGCATCCAGCTGGGCCTTGGGACCAGCCTCTCGCACCAAAACCCAGGACAAGCAGGACAGACACGCTGCACATTCCCCTTCTCCAGCCAGCACAGTCCTGCTTCCTCACTCCGTGTAAGCCTCTGCCAGGGGCTGTACTTCAGGCACAGACTCGGGTACAGAGCCCTTGCAGGTGCTCAGGCAAAGATAGGGATTGAGAAATATGCACTACCTTGTTTTAAAGCTTCCACAATGCAATGGGAAGGAATACAAAATAGGAATATTCAGAGATCATAATTGCAACCATCATAAGTGCAATGCTTCTTTATGAAAAGAATATCATGATGCTTGTTTTCTTTATTCTTCCTCCATTCAGAGCATTGTATTGCTTCAGTGCAGACAATTTTTAAAATGAAGTGTAAAACTGCGTTTAGCAGAGGAGAAAGTTGTGCTTACTGAGGAGTCTTTTGTATTGCCTGTTTCAATTTGGGATTTTGTGACCTTGAGAAAAGTGAACCTCAGTTTCCCTACGTGCAGGAGATATTTACTTACCTCTGCAGAGAAATAGGCAGCCTACAAAGTTTTTTGTGATAATTATGGAAGTCTGCACCTAAAATGATGACTTTCTGAACCCTAAAAAATACAACACTGATTCTGCAGTGTTTTAAGAAAAAAGGCAAAGAACTGAAGTATGAAGTAGCACAGTAAAATGGAGGAACAAGTGAACTGCTAAAAAAAGATAGGACATCATTTGAGAAACAAGAAAAACAAAACAAAACAGATCAGGCAGAAAAGGGGAGGAGGAAAGGACTAAAGGCTTATGAGATGGTGCTTGGGCCAGGACACAGGAGACAGGGCTACACACAGGTGCCCATACCTTGGATCGTGGAGGATGGGGCTGACTTCATTGTTTAATCACAGGGATTGTCTAAATGTAGTAGAGCAAAGGCTACAAAATCATAAAATTGTCCAATTCCTTTAAAAACTATTTTCTGCTTATTCTTTCCAAACCTGAACTCTGCTTCCATGCTGCACACACAGAGTGGATGTAAAGCAGCCTCCCTTGGTGCCTGAAACTTCCTTGTACATTTGCATTGTTCTGTACAATACACTACTTTGTTTCTCCGTACCATGGAAAAGGCAGTTAAACCACCCCACGCCTAAATAAAATTAACATTTTTCAGTAAGCTAAATGTAAGAGGAAAAAAAAGTGATTTTTTTTTTTTTTTTTTTTTGCTTTCAAGTTAAAAGTTTAACAAATGTAAAGCTAAACTACTGTAAAGCTAAACTAAAGATATTAGAAAGTTTGGGCAGAAACCAGGGCTTTCAGAAACAAGCCCACAAAGGCAGCTCTGGTCCAACTCACCCGACAGTCACTTATTCAAATCTCAAGTCAGCAATGACAGTTATTGCCATTACAGGGACTTTTTAGCTTCTTCCAAAAATCAGCACTGACTTTTTAGGCCAATTCCCAACTGATAGCTGTTTTCACTACTAATAATGGAAGCAAAGCTTTGATAAAAGAAAGGGTTGGACTCTCCTTTAGCCCCTTTGCCTCAGAGTTGAAGGCTGTTTGGAAGGCAGGACACAGAAGCAAGCACCACTGAGCCCATGATCCAGAGGAAGCTCATGAAATGCCATTGAAAGGACCTAACTCCTTTGATATTACAGTAGAGGAGTTCAGATTCATGACCTTTGAAGAGAAATCCATCTGGAAACCTGTTATTTTCACACAGATGAGACAATTATAAGGGATAACCCTTTCCTTTATCCCTTAAGGAAGTTCCGAGCCTAGTTAGCAACATCAGTTATTCCTATGGCAACAGACAGAGATATAAACACAGGATTATAATATTCAACAGAGGATCAAGAAGAGGAAGAAATAAGACTTGAAGAGAAAAGTGCCTGGAAGAACTGCAAAAATGTGTAAGGATACTAATTTTCTTAAAATACATATTCCTTCTTGCTCTCAACAGAAATACTATGCACCGCACCTCTTTGGTAAGACTTTGAAATCAGAGCCAGAGACTCATTTTATTTTTGTGGCAGGCAGAGCCAGTTGAACAGTGCCTAATTCAGCAGTCCATAGACCGTGGCACAGATGTTTGAGACTGGCAAGGCCACCAGCACTGTGCCTGGATTGCTCTAGACATCCGTGCCACACAGCTACAGCTATAACATCTCACAAAACTGAGTTTATTAGATAGCATATACCTTTATTCTACAAACATTGCAATAGATGTGAGATTTCAAGGGCACACTTTCAAGTGAGTTTCTAATTCTCAGTCTTCTCACCAAGAGATCAGGACAGGCATTTGAGGGCAAGCACAGATGCTGCTGTCGTTGCTGTTGGCCCCAGTGCAATGCACCCAACAACGCTGGTTCAAGCCCCCATGAGGATTTCCTCCCTTTGCTCTCATATTGTCAGTGGGGTTGGGACAGCCCCCTCAGGCTGTGGGGAGCCACCCGGGCAGCTGCCCCCAGGGCTCATCCACCTGCAGCCCTGCCACAGCCTCCAGCACTGGGACCTTTCAGCAGGACCAGGTGGGACCCCAAGAGCTTGAGTAATGCCCGATGAGCACCAGCAGCGTGTGCCTCCTGCACCAGACATGCGTGGCCAGAGCGAGGCTGCCACCCAGGCCTCTTCACTTCAGGCTGGGTTGGGTGCACCTCCCCAAGCTGCCCCAGCATTTTCACATTGCCCTAATTTCCTAGGAACATCTGTCTCACTGGCTCCCAGCCACAGGAAGGAAGGGTTTGTTTGCTTTTAATCAGCACCCTCCTTCACCCCAGGCACATACTTGAACATGAATTGAGAAAGTGGAAAGAAAAAAAGAAAGGGGAAAGCCCAGGCAGAGCTGAGCCTCCCCACCCTCATTTCTCCAGGCACAGACTTCACCTGGGGCTGGGAGAGCAGGAAAGGGGAAAAACCCAGTCTGTAGAGACAAGCAACATGCCTGGGAACATGCGATCCAATGGGCAGGAAGGTCTGTGGAGATGCAGGCATGTGGAAAGCCTCACAGCAAGCAAGAGCCTAGGCAGCCCATTTGAAAAAAAATAGAACAAGAAAAGCTTCAAGCCTCCACTGCTAAACCTGGGATGCTGGGAGAGATTAGTCAGACAAGCTAGTTTGGATCATTGGTCCTGGACAGTAAGCCCTGAGATCAGAAAAACCTTCATTTAGAGAGGAAAGAGATGCAGAAGCCACTTAAACCTAACATCTGCTGCCAGGTACAGACCTAAGCAGTCAGTAGGCAGCAGGAACATTGAACAGGAGGTACTGGCAAAATAACTGCAGTAATGTGGCATGGGAAGAGGTTATAACCTGTCTGCTGAAACTTGAAGGAAAATAACTTCGCACCCAATGCCTTAGACCAGGCAGGACTCAAGGCACAAGATCCTCTCCTCTTCCCTCAGCATCTTTTGCCTAAAAAAGATCCTGAACATCTGGGGGTACCGGGAATACCTCAAACCATAGAGCATCTTTTCATTACAAAAAGTGCCCAGTAAGAGGTCTCCTGCCACTGCACCCTCAGGATGCTGCACAGCAGCAAGGCAGCTGGCAGAGCCCAGAGCCACCAAGGAGGGAGTGGCAACATTCCTTCTCATTTGTGAGACATCCAAAATTTAATCCAGCACTGCACATAAATCAGACAGATTTACTGTACCACTCTTAATTGATCTACAGCCTTTACATTCTTCCCCTATTTAAACAGCACCAGTTGCCAGTAGGAAGGGACACCAGAAGGGATGACTTAATTTTCCTGTTCTTTCCCCAAGAAGTGGAAGCTGCCATAACATTTAACCTTTGCTCCACTCCACCAACACGCACCCCACCCCGCCGCCCGCTCCCACACCCCAGATATGGGTGCAGATAAGGAGGGCTCGGGCTGGCGGCTTCCTGGACGTGAGTCACCGCTCTGAGTCAGCCTTTGTGTGCGGGGAACCTGGAAGGCTCCGAACACTTTGTTGATTTTGGCAAAGCCCTTTCTCCTGTGTAAATTGTTTTACCCTCAGAGCAACATCACTTCAGGTCTGAAAATAGCTCCTGGGATGAAAATGGTAGGAGAGCGACCAAGGGCTCTCATAGCAGACTCTCCGCATAGCTCAGAGCTGCTCTATTGCATGTAGAGCAGTTGCGCTCAACACTTGATCTACACAAGATCTATCGTAAGCCCTAAGAGTTCAAGGAACTCGGTCACAGTTCCTTCCTGTTCTCCCTGCCTTATGAGCAGAGGATACCAATATTTATGAATTTGGATAGTCATCCCTGAAGTATCTTGCCATGGCTCTGGTCCTTCCAGCTCTGATTGGGACCTCTTCACCACCTCTTCACCACCTCTTCACCTCTTCAACTATTAGCTTCCCATGACCATGAACATCATCATCTGAGTCGTCATCTGCTTCCCATATCCCGATGGCAGCTGAAGTTAAACAGTATTGGTTCCTGTCCCACACAAGGAAGCCAACCTCCTCCATGAGGTGCACTTGTGCATTCCTTGCAGAAATGTCACACCAAGCTGTTGAGGTGCCTCAGTTTTGACTCAGACCAGAGAAGTCTTTTGATAAGCAAGAATTTGTCACTCCTCAGTCAAGACAAGCTGGAAGTGAGAGAATCTCTGGCAAATCCAGCACTCAGGAATCCACATGCAGTCTCTGCCTAGTCCTTCTCTGTCTCCACAGATCAGCACTTTGTATTTATATAGAACAAAATTCCTTCATTCTTGGCAGAGAAAAGCACCCATGTTTTCATTAACATGTTTAAACATTACATCAGCTGCTTGTCTCAAACATTCATCTACATCATCGACTTCTGTGCCTACTTCTGTATCTGTTTTATAAAACCTTTAATTAAATTCATCATGCTTTAATATATGTTATTTTAAATTCCTTCTGCAATCATATTTCAGATTTCTTTTGATCTGTTATAGTGGTTTTAAACTACAATCCTTTCCTTCATGTCTGTTTGGATAAACACCTTTGCTTGGGCCAGATTCATTAGCATTTTAATTATTTTTCCTCACACCAGGACTTCTCTCCCATACCCCTCCTTTGCACAGTATGGCAAATTAGTCTTTCTTCTAGATTAATTTCTATCTTCACTACAATGTCCTAAAGCACAAGCATGACAGCATAAAGTAAAAATAGGAAAATTACCTGTAAAGTGCAATTAGTTGCTATACTTCTTTTTAGGGGGTAACTATTGTTAAGGAAATTATATCAAGGAAATTGTTTTAGTATTCTTTAGTATGATTTTTGCATGATAAAGCAAAGAAACATGAAACATGCCAAAGAACATGACAGCAATTAAGATATCAACTGTAAAACATTTCTAAAATTTACTTGAAAGTTCAGATAAGATCTGATACATTAAAACTTGAGAGATTTTTACATTTCTAATCTGCTAAATGTGTGGTAGGACATAGGAAATGGTTTCTGTACTCCTCTCCACAGGTATAAGTAACTTTTAATTGAAGAAAAATATAAAGTCAGAGCACTGCACAGCTTTATTTTCTTTTTTAACTATTTCATTTCCAGGTTATTTATTTTTAATGGTGTTTTGAAGTGTGGAGCCATTGCAAAGTGCTATGTTCATGCTAACCAGAGATGCCCTCCTCCCCACCCCAGGCTAGCTGGCTAACCCAAATAAAAGCTTTGCTCAGAGCTAAATCCTGCACACAGATGACTCGTGATTTACTGTGAATCAGGTATAGGTTCTTCCTATAGGAGGCTTCCTTCAATGATAAAAGGAGAAAAAATAGCTTTCAGCTTATGTTTAAACCACATTGATTCCTACTTGTGATGCAGCTCATCAGCTCTGTGGGTCAGCTACCAAGTGGTTACTTGTCTAATGCCACCCTTATGTCACCACATGCAGAGCAGCATCATTAAGCTGTACTCTAGGAAAAGAAAACACCAACACTAATTTTGACTCTGGAACAAACAAAAAAAATTGCAGGCAGCCTCAGCCTTATAGGGCAGGAGTGAAGGCAAAAGTTCCCGTCTCCATGTCAGAGGAGATCAGCTACAGGAGGGATGGGGACAGACCTACCCATGCCACACCGTGACCTTTCAGTACTTTGAATTCTCTTTGGATTTAATGGCAAAAGAAAGCCTCTATAAGCAATGTCCTTATCATGCAGGGTAGCAAACAGCTTTGTGCACTGAAGCTTTGGCCCACCAGCACTAAGGTGGCACTTCTGGGCAAAGACAGAGCTCTAAGCTCACTGCACTCCTTTCAGAGTAAATTAACATGTTAATGGCAGGGGAAAATGGGAAAAATGAACTGCAGTTATTCCCTACTAGGAGACTCACTAGAAGGGGGAACAATAAACCACTCTGCTGCCTTTGCAGCAAAGATACTGTGTTTGAATAAATCAGAATTAACTTTTCAAGTGGGTTATTTAAACATCATCAAAACACATGTATTGCCCAACTGGTTTTCCCAGTAAGACAAGCTTTTAGCTTGTTTCTTATCTAGGAAAACAACAATTTTCCTAGTGTGAAGCTCTCACATGGATTCAAAATTCACTTGCTTTCCCTACTGCCAACATCATGGGAGCAATACAAGCATTGCACCACCCTGGGATCCTCTGAGGCAGGTATCATCCAGCTGAACCCACCCAGGATAAGCAGAGCGAGATTAGCTGTCAGAGGTCTGGGGCTGCAATCACTCCCCAAGTTGAATGGAAGCAGAAATTCTGCTCTGCTGAAGTCCCTCCCCAATAACCAGTTGCCTCCAGCATTGCCACCAATGAGGAATAAGGAACCGAAACAAGAGGGCAGAGAGATTTGTTTGGAGATCCCCAAAGCCTTTTGGATGAGGCATCTAAAAATGGGCATTGCCAAGCCTAAGCCCACAGCCACAGGAGACAAGAGAAAAAAAATCTAACAACCTTTCACAAGCTGATGGTAAAACGGAGTTTACAGGAGCACTGAACTGCCTTGAGCATCTTGCTAGGTGGCATATTAGGCTCACTCTAGGGAGTTCTGAGAAATGTGCATGTATCCTGATCATTTAACATTTCCCATGTAATTCATTTCCAAAATATATTTAAAAATCAATATGCAATTATCTCACTACATGTGTTTTTACCAAAGAACATCTATGGCTTCTTTCAGGAAGGTGACAATATGTCTTTACAATTCTGCCACTTATTTCCCAGCAAGAATTTCTCTCATTCATACACCCAAAGGCAATATTCCCATTGGGAAAGGAAAAGAGCTAAAGAAGGCTGAGAGGGAGGAGGGAAGCAGCCTATTTTCACTGCAATCAGCAGTGTCCACCAGCAGGAGGTACGACCTTTACAGTTGGCTAGAGGAAGCCAGAGTATGGGAACCGTGTGGGCTCCACATGCAAACAAGCTTTCGGAGTCATTCCAAGTCTATTCCTAGCTGAAATAGGGTGCAAGGGCAACAGAAGAGATGTAACCTACTTAACATCCCACAGACAGCAAGCCCTTTCCAGCCTCACGCGCTACTCAAGTTGCCCAACTCTGCTCAGGGCTCTGCATATTCGATAAGCACCGGGCAGCGATACCTGCTGCCTGCCCTACTTAAGCCTTACAAGTTGGGTGGAACTGTCAGTTTCACAGCAGCTTCGTGTTGCGTAAATGCAGAACACCAAACAGAAACCCCCGGGAGGATACAGCACAGGTATTCACAAAAATAACCCACCAGGAAGTAACATGTGACCCCACGTTTACCTTATGAGCGTGTAATAGAGGAACAGGGACACACCACTGATCCAACTGGTGTGCTAACGGCCAACAGGGGCAATGTGAGTGGTAGTTTTTGATACAGAGAGGGAGGCAAAAGGAAGAATCACTGAAGGAAATACAGAAAATATTCAAGAGTAGGAAAAGGAATCAGGGTAAAAACTGCAGTACCAAAAAAAAGCCCAAACTAGAAGCTGTCCCAAAAGCGAATTTCCTTAGCAATAGTGAACGCAAGAATGTGCTAATAAGCAACACGAAGGTGAGTCTTTCAGCAGTTTTGAGACATTTATGCTTCTGCTCAGGAAAAGATTTTGGCCCTGAAAGCCACAGAGACACCTCAGTAGTGTCACACTATCAAGGACAAAGTATCTTCCAAGCACTTGCACTCAATTCCAAGTGAATCCAAAAGCCCTAAACTTCTCAGTTGTCCGTGGAAATCTACCTCCTGCCAACACCTCAGAGTACTAGACATTTAGCCAACATGTGTCTTAAACAGCCAGCAGAGATGGGAATTGCTGTGACAGAAGCAGCAGAGGCTGCCTGGCCCCTGAGGGTCTGCGCCTTGCCAGCCCTGGGCTGGGGGTCTCTTGCACAAAGAGGAGGCTAATCCAAGAACGCGTAAAGCAGATATGTTTAAAGCATCAGATGTGTTTTTTCCAGTTCTTCATTCTTTTCCTGGCAGAAAAATAGATAAAAATGGTACAGAAGATCACTAGGTTTATATTTTTACAACCCCAGAGTAATTTTTCAGGTCATTACTATTGTCATCTAAAGACACTTCCCTCATTTAATACACTTTAAAAATTTCATAGGATCGTCATGCTAACAAGGGTCTCAATACTTGCCAAAGCATCCCCACAGCCAGCAAGCAATCCTTGAAACCATTCCATAGTATTGATGTGTACGTGGCACCCTTAAACTGTTCAGATTTTCTGCACCAAGAAATCACAAGTCTTCTTGTGCCCAGTCCATAAGGGATGTGTCATTACAGCTATGATAATTTTCACCTAAAAGCATTCAGCAGATTTTTAGTTTACTGAACAAAATAAGCCTTCACCTAAAAAACAGTCAGCTGCAATATTCAGAAGTATTATATCTTTTAAAAAAGCACAGAATAAGAGCATGCGCTAGTTCAGATCTTTCCCTTCCCTGTTTGTTGCAGCGCATTGTTAACAAACAATAGGGAGGTTTACAAGTATTTTTGTTCAGGTCTTTTGTGATAGAAATAACTCCATTCACATTCAAGTGCAAGAGTATTCACATTCCTCCTCCCAAACACACACATATTTGAGCAAGTCTTGCTGTCCTTTAAGCTTTCCCCCATCAAAGCACTGCCAAGGACACAAGTGGTGGAGGTGAGAAAATAAGTTCACTGTTTGACATGTACACACACCCAAAGTGAAAATTATGACTTGTGTTTGATGTCAGGGCTGCATTGTACTGATGCAGGAGTTCCTTTCCAACTCTATTTGCAACAGGGAGTATATACTATTGACCAGTGAACACACAATAATAATGTAATTAGCTTTCACTTAAACAATTACCTAGTTGTCACTTCCTATCTGAAGGCAGGAAGCAGCAAAGACTTGAGGGCAAAGGGCCCGAGACACAGGGCTCACTGCTAGAAGCTGCATTAACCCTGTGTAGGTACGTTTTCAGATACAGCAAGCAGTCAGATGCAGCCTGCATCAGCACTAGAAGAAAACATCCCTATATTCATTAGCACTTGTGAAGTTCCCATTAAACTCAGACTGAGACAGAGGGTATGAATCTCTCATCCTACCTCAGCACAGATTATCCATCATCTGCTCATTGGGATCATTCAGAGCAAGCTCCAGTATTCCCAGCAAGTCAAGGAGCTCATTCCTTGCCTTCCCAAAGCTTATTTCCAACTGAACAGACCCAGTTTTTTGTTGCACTTACAGAAAAACACCACTGATGCACAAGCAGTTAACCCAACCAACAGTACCTGGGTAGGCAGCTCGGTCCCAACATCACCCATTTCCTATTCATGTTTTTACTAACTTTTTGTAGAGGAGGGAACAACTATCTTTAGAGATATCTATCTTTAGATAGAACTGATGCTTTGTCTAAAAGCCATGCTAGTGTAACTGGAAAGGAAAAAACACATCCTTAATTGATATAAGCATATTAAGAATCCATGTCACATCAGTGAGAAACACTCATGCAGCTCAGGATTATACTGGCTACATACAACCTGCTGTGAACCGGGAACTGGTTAAAGTTTTCTTGAAGCAAATTCCTTGGGGTTGATCCAAAAGAAACATTAAAACCATTCAGTAAATTGAAAAATTCATCCTAGGCCCTAGCAGACCTTTTGCTTGCAGGCACCCATGCAGGGGCAAGGAGCACTCGCATCCAGCAGGATGGGCACAGGAAGACTTTGTGCATCAACCACAGCAGCAAAGACAGGAAGAAAACTTGGCTCTTCCCAAGCAGAAAGTGCTGTTAGCATGGGGGGAAATAGCAGCCCAAGAACTTTTCTTCCAGAAACAGAAAGGAGACCTTTCCTGCAGAGGAGCACATGCTATTCAGCCAGTTGCTCCTCCGCCAGTCTGGGGCAGACACGCTCCCATCTTCCCAGGCAGGCCTCGCAGAAAAGGGCTATTTAGTCCCACAAGCCACACGTACACTTTTTTTTTTCCTACTTTTCTACTTTTGGAAACAGCAAAAGCCCTTCAAAACTCCTTTTCTAAAACCCTAAATCCTGATTGTCATCACTTAGTAGAGACATGCCTTGGAAATTTAGAGGATAAAATTATGATGCAAATCAAGGATTACAGCGCCTAATTTCCCCATGCTATGTTGTGGACCCCAATTCCTTATTGTTTTAATTTAGAGGCAAGATTAGTACCAACCACATTTAAGTTTTTGCCTGTGCTCAAAGTTATATAATGTTTCAGGAAATGAGTTCAAGTGAAAAATAACAACCTCTTTCACATGAAGTTAAATGCTCAGGAAAGATTCTGGTTCGTCACTTCTGGAATCTTATGTTTATTCAAGGCAGACAGAGTACAGAGCGAAAAGCAAAAGTCTGCAACTGCAATACCAAAGGACCAGCCTAAAGTTAAAAGTTATTTTCAAGCCTCTCAGTTGTTAAAGTCCTCCAAAGTTGCAAGCCAGATGTCACTTAAATAGTAGGGAGTTTTGCTTTGATGGACCTTGCCTACTAACATCTGTGGCAACTGCTACAAATTAATCTTTTGAGACAGAAGTATTATTGTTCAGGCATATTAAGCATAATATTAAAAATACATCTAAAAAGAATAATCATGCTCCTGACAAAGCCATACCACATCTCTGGGCGTTTCAGGATATGTGACTAACCACAAAGATACAAGAAGTGGCAGCTACAGGGAGCACAAGTGCCCAGGATCATTGTTTGAAAATAGTGTTTATCAGTTTTCCATGAATCACCAACTGCACTTTAAATACCACTGTTTGTATCCTTCAGCAGACTATAAATATATCCAGTTTATTTAGTTGTTCCGGGGAAAGCTGTGAAGAGGGTGACATTTGTTCTTAATATACAGCAATGATGAAGAGTTCCTGCAGGACTAACACACCACATTTTTTTCCTACATGTGAATGACAATTCCCCTGCATACTGTCACATCCCTTTCTGACAGAAGAGTTATATCAATCTCCAGAACAACACTCCTTAAGTTGCTTTGGCTAGACTCTTTTTCCTCTCCTAACGAGTACAGCTTATCCTCTCCAATGCAGGTTATATTGTTTTGTACTCTAGCATTGTTTTACCTCCAAAGCTCAATAAGATCACTGGGCCAAGATCACTGGGCACACAAAGTTTAAATTGCTATAAATCCATTGCAGTTAACAGAGCTATAAGTTTTTGCTGATATTTCACAAACATGATTTGCCTTCTACTTAAGGCTATGTTCAGGCCAGGTAAACTTTTCCTCCCAGGGATAGCTACTAGTGAACAGGCTTGCCTGTAGGACCAACACCTACAGCTCTTGGTATCCTTTCCTATTCCACATTCTCATGGGGAAAGCAGCTGATATTACAACTGGAGATTCAAACTAGAGATCAACATAAAACTCAGTAGCTGCTTAGCAAAGACTCCTTTCTTGTATAGTGGGATGAACTTGAAAGCTACACATCAATTTCATTGTATTCAAGCATAAAAAGTAACCCAAGAATGAATTTGAAATAATGTATTATTTTTATGATATCATAAGAAAGGGAAATCAACCAAGTCCCCTGTAGGACCACATAATTAAGGAACCTGCACACTTCAGACCAGATGACTGAGGAAAAGAGTTCAAAAAAAAAGAGTCTACATTCATAAAGTTATCTGAAGTCTACACTTTCAATTGTCTACTTCCTAAGCATTGTGAAGAGGAATACTTTAACATGAACTATGCCATCTAGCTTTATCTTAGAGGACAAAGGCAGTTCTTTCACTCTTCTCTCTTCACATTGTTACCTTTTTTTTTCCCCCCCTCCTCTCTGCCCAGCTCTTGGCACACTATCATTAGCACTCCAATTCACAGGAATCCATGTAATACTTGGCTTTGCTTCACATAGCTCCCTGCCCTATAAGCTTTCACTTGAATTTCAGGTTCATAGTAGCCAAAATTGATATATCTTCAGCATCCTTCCTAAGAAGGGTAATTTCAAGAGAGTACATTTTAGCTTCTTTGAAATCACTCTTAAAATGTTTCCTTACTCAACTTGGCATATTGCACAGTAAATCAATGCTAGCTCTCCATCACAATTGCTTGATTCAGGTTAGACCTTCAAAAGCCCAACAGATACTTTGAACAGTGATGAAAGACTGCTGTGTCAGACCATCCTTGATGTGCTCTAACATGCTCGCTTTGCAGGAGACAGGCATGTGAATCTCTCTGAAGAAATGAATAGAGAATTACAAGAAAACCATACGGAACTGTACATGTTTTTCTACCATGGATCAATACAGCACCCAAAAAAGAATCAATGTTTTCAGAAAAATAGCAGTAACACACTGTGTACACCTCTGAAAATAATCAGCTGAAGGGCACACACCTAAGACTCAAAAAACCCTCAGAACAAGTGATTGCGCTTTTCCTTCTTAGGAAAATTATTTTATGCAGTAAAATAATTGCTAAAAGGTCACTCTAAATCTCTAAATTTCTCTAAATTTCCTTCTCCCCCCTCCCCACCCATCCCCAGCCTTTCTTCTGGTGGGGGGACAAGGAAGCCCAAATCCCAACATTTGGGGGCTGCAGCTACCACTGCTCCAGCAGAGCAAGCACTCAGGCATCTTCCCTCCCCCTTAGGGCTGCTGCAAAGTGGTTCTGCATTAGTCAGCACAAGTGAACCTTGCTGCTCTCATTAATTGCACCAGCAGGGTATATCATAAACAGCTGTTTCAGAAGAAAGAGAAGTGAAGAAGGATAATAAGAAAGTCCAGTGTAATCAATAAACTACCTCTATTTGGCAAGTATTATCAGTAGGGAAGCAACAGAAATAACACCCTTTCTATACACATAGGTACTAAAATCTTGGCAAGCTTCAACAATAAAGCACACACATTCAGTTCATATTGTATCAATATTAATTTCATATCCCTGTCCCAGGACATCACAGTCCCAGTGAAGAATCAAGGACTAACTACTTCTGTGGCGGTTCCAAGCCCAAGCTGGGATACCAACACTTTTTGGACAACTACTTGAATATAAGTGAGCAGTCCTGGTCACTAGAAAGAAATACCCAACAGCAAACACCAAGAGGAGAATCATCTTCTTTCAAGATGACATAATTTATCAGAAATAATTCCCCCAGATTTCAATCGAAATAAGGTTTAATACCAGAAAGAAAAAAAAAATGCCTGCAAGAAGACTTAGAGATAAAATTAGCTAAAAGACTTCCTTACCATTGTTACATATTTTTCCCCCCTCTTCTTTCACCTCCTCTAGCAGGACACAAAGCCTCAGGAAGTGGCAAAGTCTGCATTAGCTGTGAAGCCAGGACCAAGGGTAGCAGGCACCTTCATGGTGGTGGATCTAGAGCCAGGCACAGCTGGAGCCCAGCACATCTACAGCATCCCAGGGGGGAGATAGTAGCCCAAGACTGAGTTTAAATAGAGATGGGTGGGGATCCCAGGTGGGACTGCTCAGGTCCTTAAGCTGTATTAACTCTCTCAGACCTCTGGCAGATACAGGTTGGTTGTGATTAGAAAGTTGTTTGCTGTTTTAATAAAGATTTCTCTTTTAATGAGACCCCATCTTTCCAGGGGTCTTTTAACCATAAAAGCTGCTACGAGAGAAACTCTTGAATAGGTCAGAAGATTTTAGAAATCCAAATGTCACTATTTTTCAGTGAAAACTTGTTAAATTCTTTAGATAAATCTCATTCAGAGCAAAAAGGATTTACAGAACAGGGAAGACGGGAGAGAGTTGTGGTATACACGTGTGCTAAGAGACTTCTCTTGTTTCTAGCTACCTTGAGGGGTGCATAAAGATGTCTCTCTTCCCAACAAGTTCTGTCTTTTCATCAGCATCCCCAAATCCTATGGAAAGCGGCCAATCCGTGATGTGATGATGTTGAACCAAGCTAAGTGGACACGAACAATTTGCATAATAACGAGAAACAGGAAAATGAAAGGAGGGAAGAGCTGAAGGCATAACCCAAGGCAATGAGAAGCATTCTCCAGCAGGGAATGATGCTTTGCATCCCAGCAGTACAAAGCAGCCTTGTGATCTGCTGGCGTTTGCTTCCTTCCCGCGGCCGAGCCCGCGCGGCCGCCGGCTTTGCCGGGTACAGCTCAGCACTGCGCAGAGCTCGGGTGACCATGACAGCCCTCAGGCTGCCTCCTGCAATGCGTGGTATTTCCTGGCCATAAACATCCTTTTGTACACCCAAAATAAGTTGTGCACTCGCTCTTTAAAACGATCACTGTCACTGCTCTATTAAAATAGCTTCAACATCGCTGCAATTGAGCACAGTCTCAGGGTTAACCGTTAGGACCCGCTGTCAATTAGCAAGCAAAACGTGAATGAAACAAAAGCAAATTGTCTAACTCCATCAGTGTTGTTTTTCTCTTCTTCCCCTAGATGATAATACCTCAAAATAGGATGGCTTATTAACCACAGACCAGAAGGTTAATAAGTACATCAACAAAACAAATGTACTAAATTAAACTGATGCATTAACATTCATTAGTATTTCACTGTTGATTCCCAAACATGCTGCTATTGCTATTGTGTTATTATCAGGCAATAATTGTTATGTCAAAAGATAGGACCCATATGGTTCAATGAGTTCCTTTGGGAGTTTCTTCTATATGAAAATCAATCAAAAATAGGATTCTATAAGGGAAGCCTTGGAAGCAGGAGAGCTGCCATCAGTATGTCCAGCCCTTATTAGAGACTCAAATGACAGTTAAAATAGAAGCTTTTAAATACGAGAAAAAAAAGAAGCGAGGGTTAGGAAGCCATTTGCAAAGCCAGCAGGTTTGTTCACAGTACGTAATACTCAGCGTGCGAGTCTGCTAGGCTGCATCCTGCCATCCTTGAAAAAGGAAATGTCTCTAAGCACCTGGGGAAAATTCAAACTACATATATATTTGGTTTACTACCCATAATAATGAAGATTCTGAATTGGGTGAGCTAAAAAAGTGCTATTTTGAACAGCATTTAACTTCCAAAATATCCAGAGACTAGATGAAGGCTAAATAGACAGAAGGTAGCTAATTTACCACACTGTATATAGTAGCTGTGCTTTCCTGCCATCAAACATTAAATTGTATCTTAAAACTCAGGCCTTCCTGATAGACATTAATCAAAGTAATTAACTTCTGAGATCTTGCAATATGTGCGATATACAAATCTCTCAGCTTTCTCTTCTCCTTCAATCCCTCTGCCCTCTGCTTGTCTCCTGATGCAAGTGTGTGTGCACGGTATCACTTGTACAGAGCAAGAAGGGTTTCGCTGGTGCGTTTCTGCATTCTCCCTTTTTCTTTTCTTTCTTCTGTCTCTGCTTCCTCTTTTTCTTTCGTCCCCACAGCTGGGTAGCCTGTTGTACCTCTTTTTTTTACCTCTTTTTTTTTTTCCTCCCCACAGCCTTTGCGGTAGGCTTCACCTAAGGCTACAGCAAAGCCGGGTTCTCGCTAGCTTGCTCTGACCTTCGCCTTGTCCCTGGCCATGCTGGAGGCCTGCACAGCTTCAAGCAGCCACTGAGTGCCTTTACCTTTGGCTGACTCATGCTTCCAGTGAGGGTTTTATTATTATTGTTGTTGTTGATTTGTGGCGCTTGGTGAGCTGCGCGCATTAGCAGAAACGGTAACTGCATGGGTTTGAAGCAACTCTGGGATTACATCACTGCCTTTGTACTTTAACATATCCTCTACAAGCTCGTTTAAAATTACTACGTGCTCTTTACTTCGCTATTTTAATAGCCCAGGCTGTTTTGACTAGCTCTATCTCGCTGTTCTATCTGGAGCTTTGTGTTTAACAGGCACGCTGCTTGTGAAAAGAGTTGCGTAAGCTGGTTTCTATGGTAGGTTTCTATTCACCATCTGCTTAACTGAAAAATATCTTTTTCAGTTAACACACTGGGTCTGGTGTTTGGATCCTTTGTTGCTTTCCAGATGCAGCCTCATAAATATAGGACAGACTGTGAGCCTCTGTGGGGGAAGGACAGTGCTTTTAAAATAGCCGCTCTCCCCATCTAAGACGGGCATTGTCCCCACTTGAGCATTTGCAGGAAACTTATGCCCCGAAAAGTCTCTTTCCCCGTGCCCAGCTGCTTTCCCTGGCACTTTTTTACCATAAAGAAGACAAAACTGAGAGCCTCTCTCCACATGTACGTCTATCCTGTTCCTGGGCTGCTTCCTAAGGACAGAAGCGCTCTGTGCCGCCATCCTCTTGCTCCGAAGCTTCCAGTGGCCGCTGGAGCCCGGCCGGCTCTGGCCTGTGCTGAGGGGCAGGCAGCCCATTCCCTCGCGTTTCACAGGCAGGGGCCAGGAAAGGAGGGAGCCCCATTAGCCGTCCTAAGGAGAGACGGGCCGGAGCGTGAGCCCGTTGCTTGCTAGACGCCCAGGCGGCTGGGCAGGAAGGAGGTGTTTTGAGTACCCTGTTCATGGGAAATGGCTTTAAACGGAGCTGGCAGCTCTGCGGACACAGATACAGCCAAGGCAGCGGGGCCACTCCTAGGAAACGGCCCATGGGCTGGTTTGCAGCAGCCCTCGCTGGCCAGCAACACCCGGGGAGGAGGCAAGCGGGGCCGTGCTGGAAGGGCCGGGTGAGCGGCAGGGCCCGCCGGCCCGGCAGGACGTTCCCCACACATTTCAGGCAGGTTTTCCTGCTGCGGGGTGGCGAGGCCGCGCGGCCGCATGCACCAGCCTGGCCGCATGCGGCGTGGGGCATCCTCAGGCACTCTCTGCCGGGGCAGAAGCGCTCTGGTACCAAAGATACTGCTCAAACCAACCAGCTGGAGACCTCGGTGCTCTGCGGCTGCTCACGCAGCCCCAGCTTTCTCCTGGAAATGTTTCTTTGGCTCCCGCAATTCCCAGTCAAAAGTGTGCAGTGACCACTTTGGTCTCGTATGCTATTGCCTCGGCCATGGCTCACTGATATCTTTTTTGGCCTGAGAGAAATATTACATATGCTTCAAGAACAGCAGGAACGCTCGCTTGGACCTTTTAATAACTGAGCAATGGTTTACTAGCAGAATGAAAGGCAGGAGCACAGAACTTCGCAGAACTCTCACATTTCTGAAAAATGCAGAGAATCAGCTACAAGAGTAATGTTTCCTGTTGGATTGGATAGACCCTCAGGGGATCTCTCAACATGCTGTCTACAACCAACCCAGACAACCTGGCAGGATCTGGCTGCACCTTCTTCTCTTCTCTTCTCTTCTCTTCTCTTCTCTTCTCTTCTCTTCTCTTCTCTTCTCTTCTCTTCTCTTCTCTT